>JAAAQI020027678.1:0-19050 GCA_011800005.2 Stichodactyla mertensii | reverse complement strand
CGATTTAGATTTTTAGATATTTGCCGTTGAATATCAAAATGCCTTATCCGCCATATTGAAAAAGCTCTACCACAGGAGTCCCAACCAACGAAAAGCATGCGCAGAAAAGATGCGTACGAATGCACGAGCGCATTACCTTAATAGATTCTTTTATACTAACTTGACCAATCCCAATGTACAATTTATACATTTCACTCTAAACGTTATTTTTCACCAGTAGCATGTTGTCGAAATGTTCGCCAAGAATAGTTTTTGTTGACAATTCGAAAATATTTCCGTTTTTGAGGAGTATTAAGGACTTTTTTGTCAACATTTTTAATTTTTAAAGACCTTTCAATTTAAGTGCACACGAAAATCTATTTTATATTGCAGGACTTTTCAAGGAGTTTAAGGACTTGCATGAACCATGTTAAAGAGATAACTAAACTCACTTTCAATAGCGCCGCCAGTGTGTCTGAATGCCCCACAGCAGAGTGCAGTACCGTTCTGTTCTTAGAATCCCTGCAAGTACTATCAGCTCCATGATCTAATAACATCTCCACTGCACCGGTACAACCACGTGACGCGGCCAGTAGTAGCGGTGTGCGCAAATCATTATCAAGGTCATTCATTTCAGTACCCTATGAAATAAAGTGTTCTAATTTAAGATGGCTCGATCGAAATACACAGCGCATCTAAGGCGCATCGTTAAACTCTCCCAGAATCGTCAATTATTAAGCGATTGCTTTGAAACTTTCGATGTTCACGCGTAATTTAATGGGAATGATGGATGATGTAGAAATATGTTGGAATTTTACTTGAATTATGCAAAAATTTGCAAAAACTAAACACCACTTTTTTCGTTAAATTGCAATTTAAACAAAATTGAGCGCTAAGATTTTAACCAAATTTCCAGAATTATGTATTAATAACTTTATCCAACTACTGGGAAAGTTTAAGAAAAATCGTAGGACGGAATTCCACTACGTCCTAAAAGTAACTGCCAAGTTTCATTTTGCTGCATTAGATAACAAAATAATTGTGACCGTTCATATACATTGAGCCTTATGCTCCAAAATTTCACAAAATCCCAAAATGCACATTTTTCAAAATTATAGAAACTTTAATCGTATAATTTTCGCGAAACTTCTCGACAATCAAGTTCAATCCTTGATACAACTTCTAAGATACATCATGCTGTCCAGTCAATTTTTATTTCCGCAAAATAAATTTTTAAATAAGGCACCTTCAAATCCCTGGTCTCACGACCGCTGTTGTTGTCATCTGAGTGTGTGCTGTTGTGTCGTGTTATGCAAATCTAAGAATTCACAAATTGAGAAGGGGAGAGACAACAACGATTGTTTTCTACGAGTTGCCGCCGTTTTCAGGAGTTTTTTTCACATCCTGGAGGTTGAAGACCCCAACTCTCTTAGTCATCTCGGGGTTGCGTCGTCTTTGCAACCTTTCTCTCGAGGGTGCGTGCGCAAAACTGAAAAACTCAATTTCAATAAATTGTGAAGCAAACTTTATATTTAAAGAGGAGAATAAACAATTTTTTGAGTTCTTTTTGGCAAATTTCAATAAAATGTATGATAATTCTCATCTTGAAGCTTATGCCATGGTCAGTCAAACTCCTCGCATTGGAATGAGTGCGCATGAAAACGAGGTCTATTAGCAATATCTACCTGATCAATGAGGAACCTCACTATGTCCACGTGGTCATACATCGCTGCTCTGTGATAAATAACGACAGATAAATCAATAAACATGTGATAAAAAGACTAAGCGTGTTGTGTACAATCATGGCTTTTTCGGCAATTTTTTCTTCCAACTCCAGTCTTACTTGTGTCAACAAGTCAATCCTTGCTTGTCTGACTGAGAATAGGAATAGATGTAGGACACTGATTTGATAAGGGCTTTCAGGATCTCAAATGAACCGTATGTACAAGCCATGTGTACAGCAGTTGTGCCATCAGATTCCTGTGTCAAAGCAAAAGAACACGGGGAAAAATGAACAGAAAAAATGGGAAACAGAAAATATGTATCTTAGAGAATTTAACACATTATAATGCTGCTTTAAAAATGTTGTCGTCTCCAAAGAAGAAAGGAGATAGGCAAAACCATACCTTAACTTGGTCAACTCTTGCTCCATACTGAAGACAAAGTTCAACAATCTGAAAGATAAATTATTATGATAATTATTTTGACTTCTACTTTGGCCACCAATGAAGAATAAAAAGGAAAAACAAAAAAACAAAACAAAACAAATAACAAAGAGATACTCTATTTTTACATACTTTTAACTGGCCTGTGTCAACTGCCAAGTGTAACATTGTGCTTCCATTCTGGTCCACATTGTACAACAGCTCTTCCATCTTACACTTTTGGTTAGCTTTAGCTGAGGTTGATACAAAGATATCTATAGTGCATTCTATCAATAAACATGTGCTCAAGTATAGCATTTGAAATACCTCTTCACTTTGCTAACTTTATCTCAGTTTGAGAGTAACATTGGACAGTCAAAACTGACAAAATCATGTTTATTCAATGTCTATACTAGTTAAATAAGTCTGCAGAAATCGCATGCATTAAATATAGGAAAACTTCAAGAGTCTCATGCTACTGCTCTGCAAACAAGCTCACTTGTTTGCAGATGATAAAGGGAGCACTAAATGCTTGCTGTAAAAGGTAGCCATATTGTATTGGAACAAACTTTCATTTATAAGGAAAATGCACTTGATAAAATAAATCAAAGTCAAATATAGCATTTTACAGCACTTGGTACAACTTTTCCCTCCCTTTCAAGTAGTACATTAAGCTCTTAATGTATGTATGTATGCACGTGATTATATATCCAAGCCACGTAATGTTGTGACCATTAGCATAACTTATAGGCAGGCAACTCTATTCTTCTCAGTAATGATACTGAGTGCAAGCCATGAATAAACAAAGTCATAGACTAACCATGATGAAATAGGCAATCCACTACATCACTTGCTCCTTTTGTGACAGCCAAACCTAGAGGTGTTCTGTTGTTGATGTCTTTTGCTGTTATCTCAGCACCTGCTGTAAGCTGCATGTAGAATTATAGAAAAATCAAAAGTCTCCAAAGGATATTGTTGATGATAATGACAATGAAGATGATAATTCCAGGGCATTAAGGGTTATAAGACAGAATGATCTAGCAGAAGTATAACATTATTACTGCATAACGTTTGATTACCAACAACTGGCATATTTTCTCTGTTGTTGGATGGTCCATTTGAACAGCAACATGAAGAGGGGATACTTTTTCTTTTCCCTTGAAGTTAACATCAATACGAGGGTCCACCAGTAGTTCCTTTAAAATTTTTGGAATTAATAAAGATACAATGGAAATGAATAATGCTGCATGTTGTGACTGAATGATTTTAAAGGATTTATCTAAGATCAAGAGTTTTATACCCAGCACAATCTCTCACACACACATTTCAACTTCTGGCTAAAATGTAGCAAATGTATTTTTTAATATCCTAATTGATATACTAATGGGCACTGAAGGAGGGAGGAGATAAATGACACATCATCCTCTGACCCACTGTGAGAGGGGCACTTTATAGGCAGGGACGGCTTAGCTACATTTCAAAAATAATAATCTTTAACTGTTTCTTTGATCATGGGATTCATGTTTGTACAACATTTGTTTTTATCCACGTATAGAGCAATGCCACTAAACCCGTGAAATAAAAACTAAATAGTTCTTAGCTAATAGACACTATTTTGTGCTTTAATAGTCACTAGCACTCAAGCGAGTCAATCTCTATATGAATACACTAGAGACGTAAAATGTTTTGATAGCAGAGAACAAATAAAGTTATGAATAATTAATTTTTCCAAATTTATTTCCAAGGGTTTTTTGCCCGGAATAACCTCATTTCCAAGCACTATAACTTTCCATTATTTCTAGTTCATGTATTCAGACACATGTTAGAGGAGTGCCAAGTGTCACTTACTATTAATTATATGATTCAATAATGCTTTACATCAGGTACCATGAAGCACCTTTGAAAGTGTTATAATCAATGTACGATTTGGAAAAAAGGTTGGGGGGGTTATAGTCCATCCAGCCCTACCCTCACTGCAGTCCCTGTGAATATATTATCAGTACTCTAATCACAGATATGTAATGCAATGCCAATCTTACTTGGAATTCATACGCATGTCCCAGAATTTGACTGCAGTGTCATAACCGCAAGACAAGAAAGTGAAAGCAGACTCCCACAAGACAGACAGCACTCCTGCTCCAAAACGATGGCAGCCATCATCCAAGTTACTGATCAGTGAACCACTGGCAAACAAATTGAATTGCTGTTATGCATATTCATATCAAAGGTTCAGATGCATAGTGAGATGTTCCTAGCAATGTTGCTGGCAATGGGGATATTGCACTATAATGCCAGCAACCAGAACCACCAACACTGCTGCTAAAGTAGAAATGATTTCTACTTCAGGGACATCACTAGTTACATCACATGCAACAGTTCATGGTTGGACACCTGGTGCAATTTCCCCATTGCAAGTAGTGTCACATCATGTGTCTGATCTTACTAAGTTAAGTACTCTTATCAAAAGTTTGTTAATTCAAGAAAACAGATGAGATATGCACCTTTCTAGACTCCATAACTGAATAGCAGGGACATCACTGTGGTGACCAGCAGTACCACTTAGCACTGACCTAGTTTGTAATTCAAATGATATATTTTAATTGACCAAGAAGACAAAGATAAATTAGAGAAGCTAGATTTAAATTATTTGACTGTGAAACATTGGGGTTGACAAATCTATGACATGTTCACATTCTTTGAACCAATCACAGCCAGGGCAATTGCTGTTTATCCAATCAGTTACACAAATTTTAACTGGAGTGAAAATTGTTTTAACAAATAATTAGAAGTCAAACAAACCTGGTGACAGGGTTCATCCCAACACACCAAATGTGATCCTGTACAGGAATGGTATGGAGACAATGCTGCGAGTGCTGAGACCAAACCTATTTGAAATTTTAAAAATTTCAGCTTGTGGGTACAAATACTAGTGTTAATACATACATTCTTTCATACCTTAACAACTTTGTCTCTACCTCCTGACACTAAGATATCTCCATATCCATCCACAGCATGAACATTACTGGTATGGCCTGTGTAGACGGCTTCACACATACCCGTCAACATGTTCCAAGTCCTTAGTGTGTTGTCCAAGCTAGAGCTGATGAGCTGATCACCTCTGGTGATGAAGTGTGTGACATCAAATTGGTGTCCATGGAAACCCTTCTGTATCTGCCACAATGGTAACATGCGTGTTTTCTTTTTGCTTTGATACATCATAATATCAGGTCCCTGGGACACTAGTAGTTTATTTGGCTCTGTTAAACAGATGCAGGGCATGAAGCTGCAAAAAAATGTCATGTGAATGCTGTGAACTAAAGGCACCATGGCATATAAATTGGGGAATAAGGATTATGTCAGCACTCTACAGAACTACATTTACTAACCCACTTTCCATTACTGATGATGTAATTATTTGAAACCTATATTAGGGGCAAAGGTATAATTGCTGTCAACAGCTGTTTTGGCCAAGATGGCACTACTGCAGCGGCTGATCTAAGGTCTGAGAAAAGGGACAGATTTAATAAGCCTAATACTCACTCACTGACCCATAAGGATGTAGGTGACTTACTTGGACTTAAACTTGAGCATACATCTATCCTTGCAGTATCCTTTCACCCAGTTGAGGGACACTCGACAAAGATCTTTCCAACTCTCACTCCTACAAAGAAAAAAAGTTAACAGTCATCTTTAATTTTACATAGCATCCAGTGTATATCCAGTTGGAGGTTTGCATATGTGTGTGTGTGTGTGTGTGTGTGTGTGTGTGTGTGTGTGTTTTGTAAAAATGAATAATGCATAAGCTTAAGTCGAATTTGTGTTCAGTGTTTACGTTACGAACCTCGGAATACGTTCACTTACTTTTTGTCTGATTTGCGAATATTTATGTAATTTTTCCCAATCCTTCGCCACACAGTATCATGACTGGACACACGGTTGAGATTTCGGTTAACACACGCAACTGCCAGCAGAGTTTTCACATCACAGAATGCCAAAATGGCGAACAAGACGTCATCGGGAAGACCGTCGAGTTTTAGATCCTTCTCTACGACGGAGATCTCCTGAGACATGGACGAAGATTAACAGCGGCCTTGGCACGAAGACTTCGAAATCTTTGTGACAATGCTTATTGTATTTCATAATAGTGATAAAAGAGTAATATCCAGGATTCTAAGAACGGTTTTCCGGGTATGTACGTGCTGTGAAAAGTCTTGTCGATATAAGAACGATCGAATCGAAATCAACACGAACCCAGCCCCTCGTGACCGCGCACCAAGTCACGTGTCATAATGATATTACCGGAAAAAATCATTATTGCTTGAAGCAGCAATTGTTTGTCTTTTGAGCTTACAATTGCAAAATATAACTTTTACTTTTTGAGTTCTTGATTTCCACTTCCTACTTCCCTTTGAGCTTTAGCACATAAAGGTTATTCTTGTACTATATTCTTAATTTCTATAGCTATAAACTTTCGCTTTCGCTTGGAGTTCAAGCACGTTCTGCTTTACACATAATATCGCAGTATTATACTTGCATTATTTCCTGGGTCAACAATGACACCAGTAAACAAAGATGTGTTTGCATTTGTTCTTTATTCAGCTTTTAATATTTGCCTTGGCGAATTCCATTCGCGCATAAAGAATTAAACGAAACAGATAACCTCGAAACTCGGCTAAGATAAAGATCTGGTTTTTATCCTGTGGGTTTCGAAACACAAGTTTTAATCCTTAATTGGTTGAAATGTTTTCCATTCCAATTCCATTTCATTAAAAAATATAAATAATTATTACTATCAAAACGATGTTCAACTAATGATGGTATTTTCCCACCCTGTATTAACGTAAGAGCTACTTCCATTACTTTATTTCGTAGTCAGCATTTTGGCGCTAATGGTTTTATACATCGGATATATGACTGTTTTAATATGTTTAAGCACAACTGATTCATTCTCAACCAATGATATTGCTTGTTTTGACCACGTGGTATGACGTTGTTCGTATTAATGCGTAAAGGGTCAGTTGACAATAAACCGACCAGGCATTTATTTAAAACTATCACAACCAACAAATGGCTTGTTACTAATGTACAGGAATCAAAAAATACATTAATAGGGAAGTGTTTTTATTCGGGTTAAATACACGACAGATTTTTCCAGAAACCGAGTTGAAGAAGATTTTTGACAACAAGCACGACTCAACTTGGCAGGAACCAAGTGGACACGCTCTTTTTTTCGAAATCTGGTTTGTTATTCTTCGTTAATTTTACTGGCTTCATCAAAATAATGGTTTTATTTGGACCTCACGGGCTGGTTTTATCGCTAGCACATCAAAAGAACAGCTCTGTGTAGTATTTTATGGTGGTTGAGGTAGAAGTTTTGTGCTCGAAATGGTTATGAGGGCAAGCTTCACCACAAGAAGCCATGCAGTCTGTTGGAGTCAGATCTGTTGATTTAAGCCGTGGTCCTGGAGGCTTCGGCTTTACATTATCAAGCCAAGGACCATGTGTACTTAGCTGTATTCTTGCTAGCAGTCCAGCTCATAAGGCTGGCTTGAGACCAGGGGATCAGATTTTATATGTTAATGGCAGTTCTGTGGAGAAATCCCCTCACGAACAAGTCGTCAAGTTGATAGCGCGCTCACCTAATGGGGTAGTCAATCTTGGTGTTAGGAATCGTTCAGAATCTCCAAACCCACTGCATAGTAGCTTATCAGAAGGGAATGAAACATCAGAAGAAGAAACAGCAAATGATAATATTCTTAACCGTGTTGATAAAGTTGTGGAAGAACTCAAATCAGGGAGTCTTTCAGTCAACACACCGCCATCCATGTCGCACCGTGGATTTACTAACGTCAATGAACATATTATCAATGAAGACGAAATAGTAAGCGACGAAGAGCTTAAGGCATCGTTCTCGGAGACAGTACGGTCAGAGAGCTCCTCAGATAGCGTGTTTTTAGAACAAAGCTTTATCGATAAGCGAAGATCTAGTGAAGGGGATGGTGTCCCTGGGCGCGCGGGAGGACAATCATTGAATCGACTCTTGTATCCTGCACTAACACCAGCAAGGCCTGCCCAAAATGATCATCCAGATAAACCTAACGTTGAACCAGATCTTAAGGTAGTTGTTGGTTATTTGGGGTCCATTGAATTACCCGCAAGTTCTAGTTTACAGGCTGCTAGTCTGAATGCTATTCGGAACTGTGTGCGAAGATTACGCGCCCAGAAAAAAGTGCATGTTATGTTCGTGTTGGAAGTGTCGGCTATTGGGATTCAGCTTATTGATAATAATGGTAAGAGCGTAGTAACATATCCTATTACGTCTCTTGCCTTCACTGGGGTTTGTTCTGACGATAAAAGGGTATTTGGTATCGTTACAAGAAAACTGAGTGAAGGAAACCGTCCAAACAGCTGGCACAGTACTAATGATAAAGTGGACAGGGCAAGCGCTGTCAGTTGTTCTTGTCACGTGTTCTCTGTAGATCCAGAGATAGCCTTACACAGAGATCACGTTTCCATTGCTGAAAAATTTCACATTAATTGCACACCCTCCAATGTTGATGACATTGAATGCAATCAATTTTTGTCATCGTCATCATCTATTTTGCAAGCCATCAATGGGCTTTTCAAGGAAAGGACAGATTCACAACCTCATTGCCCCAGCCAATCCCAGAGATCAGACTCTGAGGCACTACGAGATAAGAGGGGTCACCAAGAGAATATGCTAGACACCCACATAGGTCAATTGGACAATCATTTACCACCAGCAGATGGTCTAAATAATGGGTTAGTTATTAATGAATGTGTTATGGAAACACCAAATCACAGAATACGTGTCAGAGTAACAGATGGAGAAATACCTGTACAACAGGGCTTGTCATCCCTTGAAGGGGAGCCATTTCGGCAGAGAGCAGTACAGATTGTAAGGGATTCTTCATTAGTACAGAAAAGTGAAAAAGAAAATTGCATAATAAGTAAAAACCAAGATAAAAATAAAGATGTACAAAATATTATCAATGAAAGAAATTGGAATAGTGATATTTTTGATGCTGCTAATGACGGTCAGAAATCAGATGTAGAACAGGAGGTTTTCCTTGATAATAATTCTTCAACTGAAGCAACCCCAAATTCACATGCCTCAACTGATCTAAAGGAATATGTAGATGGAAATGACTGCATCATAAAAACATCAAATTCTCAATTTTATGTGAACCATAGAATGAGATTGAGCCATTCTGCTGAGGTAAGTGCACAATTTTACTGTAAATTCATAATTTTTCATACATTATTTATTGTTTGGTATTCAGTAAGTAGTTATTTTATGAAAACATTTATATTTGAAGTTCTGAGCTAAAACATGCAAATGGTTCTAAAAATATGGCGATAATGTCAAGTTTTAGATTCAATATTTGAATTAACCTGTCACAAATCCTGTATGTTATTATAAAACAGCTGAACAGCAATGAATCTGATTTATTTTGATTTAATAGTTACTTTTCTATTTTGATTTTTTGTTCTTACTTTATGCAACCACCATATTTATAGCTTTGTTTCCTTTGTAAAAGATCGTATCTTATTGTATTTCCTCTACTTTGGCTTCGTTAGAACAGCAACAATTATGTCAAAGCAAATGGTCTGTTATTGGAGGCTTGATTGATTATGTCGCATCCTTCACATTTACACAAGGCTACAAACAAATGAAACATTTTGTTAGCACTAATCTCTGTATAATTCCTACATTATTTATACTGTAACATCCATCAACTCTTCAGACATCCAAGAAGTTTTCACATAAAAAGATTGAATTCTCAACTTATAAATTGGTTCAGCTGAAATCCTAGATGTACAGACAATGTTAAATGGTTTCTAAATTAATAGTATAAATTTGATACGGGACGTGTTCAAAAGCCTGGATTTTCACCCACAAACACCTTTAATCTTAGTATGACAGATGGTGCCATTTATCACCCAAAGCTAAAATGTACAATTTCCTAAGTCCATCTTATATTCCTGTGAAGTAATGTTTTGACATTGTGTTGCATGTTCTATGTTTTGGTGTTTGTTCAGCTTTCTCTGCCTTCAGAACCAGCTTAACCACATTGTATAATTACATTAAGATGTACTAGTTTTGACACTTGCATTTAGTTGAAGTTGACAGGAAAAATTGGTGGGCTGACTTGACAAACCATATGTAAAGAACATGTTTAACCCCTTGAAAGCTATCTGTGGTTATCTGGCAAACTTGTTTTGTTTTAAATCAATCAAGTTAGCATATGTTTTTACTTCTTGTTTTGGTTTGAAATCAAAGATTATAATTTAGAATGAATCCACATGTATTATTATACAAACGCATATTATACTTATGCATATTCATGTACAATACTTTATTAATTATAGAATTATAGTTTTATGATAAACATTAACACAACCAACCATAGATTCTCTCTTTTTAATCTATACATCACTACTACTTTTGGTATATTTTATTTGCTTCATATTATGTAAAAGAAAAAAATAGGAAAAATAAACCATTTATTCCTTGGATATTAACTTATTAGTTGTTACTTTTGAAAAAATGCTTGACATTTTTTCTTGGATTTAACTTTAAAGGTTAGGTTTAGATGGACTGACAAGTTTGTTAGTAATAACATTGTTATATTGTCCAGCTTTTGATTCAAAACATCATTTATTATTGTATGAACCACAGGATTATATGGCTTTCAAAACTTCTATTTTAAGATATTAAAGTAAAAAACTGCTGAACATTATGTCAAACCTTTTTTATACAAAAGATTCTACATATACATATATACTATAGTATTTCTTACTTAATTTTATAATTCCTCCTTTGGTATCCTAATGCACTGTAAATTAATGTGGAATTTCTTAGGTTATTTAGTGCTTGCTAATGGTTTTGGTATTTGAATAGCTTGAATTCATGAAAGTAAACAGAAATATCCAACCAAAGCTAGGGTCTTCTAATCCTCAATCAAATAGAATTCTATTGATGATTTTATAAAACCTTGTTTGTTGAAGAGTATCAAGTATTCTTTGGTAGTTTGCTAGCTTGTATTGTTAGGTTCTGTAATTAAGTATTGGTAATGTACTGTCTTGATGTATGTGATGGACTTATCAGACCATGATTGATAATTATGATTCTGTTTTTACAATTCTCTTACAGAATTTGGCACATTCAGAGTATGGTAAGTAGTTTTCTTCACATATGATTTATGAACCTTTCTTTATTCCAAGATAAGATTTTCAGATGGTTTTTTAGTTTTCAAACATTGATATCTGATAAAATATATCAGCAGGCTGTGGCTTATATAGTGTTAATTGTCTTGATATTGACCATTGCATTGGAATTATTGTAGCAAAGTAAAGCCTATATACTCGTGTAGAGAGGTCATTTATATTTCATTATGTTTCGAAGATTTGTAATCATAGTATCTTGTAGTATCCTTACTACACTCATGCCCTTCACAATTTTTGTCTTATGTTAAAATTTTGCAATATGTTTGGCTTTCAAAGTACATATTCTCTGACTACACATTTTTAATGCATTGCCCCAAGTCTTCATGTGTTTAGGCTTAAGTTATGTAAACAAACCCAATGTAAATTCTGTTATATTGAAAAGTCTGTTCATTGAAAATCTATTATTTTTGCTCTCACAAGATAAGTTCTTCATAGATTTTAATTCACAAGAATTTGGTTTAGCATCACCTTTTCCAGAGTTCAGATGTTATCATTTCTGGTGAGGGTAACACAACATATTGCTTCAGAGATCAAAGTATTTATAGCTTACTGAATTTTCTGACCTTGACATTTTCAAGCATTTAGCCCACTCATTCTTGATAAATGTACATGTGTGGCATTTATATTTCCGTTGTTTTTAGGAAAGGCAGAAAATTCTCTAATGTGCAGAGTAATCTGTAATGTGAGCACCTAGCCTGGCTGACTTAGGCCTCTGATTCAATCACGATCTCCCTTGCAAGTTAATAGCCTTAAGAAAAAAGCTTTTATTGAAAAGAAATAATTCTTCTCAAGCATATATTATTTTGATTCAAGCTATGTGTTACATTACGGTGAGGGGCTTCATGGTGTAAAAAACTGACACACATCTCATGTAAGACCAGCAGTGATTTAAACCATTTCCCTATGTCTGGTTACTTTGAACTTCACAGTGAAATGGTTCACTATCTGTTGAAACAGTGACTAGAGGAATGGAGAGACTTTCTCTCATTCATATGTTTAGTATTGCCTAAAGAACTGACCTATGGAATCAAAGCACATCACACAGAATATAACAAAGATTGATATTAGTTATTTATGGTGACTAATCAGATTAATGAATACATGAACTTGCACACAAAGAAATACAAATGTTTTCTGGTTAAATGTGTGATTTCATGTGCCTCTTCTATTGTTTTTTCCCAGTTCCTTCAAGTCCCTCTAATCTCAATGTCAGTCCTAGTGTGTGCTCTAGTAACCAGAGCATTCACAGTCTTGGTAGCATGCCAGGAGATATATCTAACATTGATGGAAGAGTGCCTCGATGGGCACTTGGTTTTGACAAACTCATGGAAGACCCTGTTGGTCTAAAGTGTTTTCAGGTAATTTGATTTTATCATTAGTATTAACCTTAAAAGCACAGTAAGAATCAGATTTTTTCATTTCTGTACTGGCACCAATATATTTTAAGGAAATTAATCTTAAAGTTTGATGAAACCAAATTTTTTTTTGACTCTCAGGAATTTCTGAAGAAAGAGTTTAGTGAAGAGAACATTGTATTTTGGATGGCATGTGAAGACTTCAGGAACATCTCAAATGACAAAGAGGTAGTTAAATAATTCTTAATCTTATTTTATATAATATATTTATCTTGGGAGTTCAATATCTAAGTAATGAAAACCCCATAGTAGAGTATGTACATGTCATGATAATTTATTTCCCCTTGTGGATTTTGTTTGGTATTTCCATCGTGTTCTGTGTCATGCCAGCCATTAGGACTACAAATTGTCACCATGAATGCAGAGTATATTAGAGATTGGTATCACGGTTAAGTTTATGAAAGATAGACAGACTTGGCAATGATTTAATGTGCTTGGCTTGCCATCTTTTCAATGTAATCACATTGGTTATAAGATGACATGTCATTTATTAAACCCCTGTTTAAATATTGAACATTGAATTAGTTCCAATAATCTTGATTAAACTCCATGTTCTCATATCACTTCTTTGGTATGTCACACCAAAAGAATAATGAGAGCTTTGATTTTGATCAGAGTCATGCTGTATTTTTAATATAAACTCTTTGATTTCAGCCCATCCAAAGGGTTTCATTTTAAAACTTTATTCCATTTTAATATCTTTTTGAAATGATTTTGTTTTCCTTCAGCTAAGAAGCACAGCCAACAGTATATTTGATGCTCATTTGAGTCCTCATGCTGCAATGCCTGTTAATATTGATAGTTCTGCCATTAAACTTGCTGAGGAACATTTAGCTAACCCTACCAATGACATGTACAGACTTCAACAACAGCAGGTAAGGAGCATTTACTTTAATGAACTTTAAAAAAGAGTTTTATAATGAAATATTTGTAACTTTGTTATTAATAATAGCAATAGTTGCTGAATGCTTATAAACAAAGAAAGAAAAGAAAAGAGAAATATGAAAGTAAAATAGAGACAAAAATATTCACAGACTTTTTTAGCCATGATAATTTAGGCATAATTTGATATTTCCCTTGAGGTTTTACAAAAGAATTGTGTCTGTTCATATCAGTTATTGATAATAAGGGTATTGTGGCTTCTCTATCTTCTAAAAAATGACAGCTGTGTATTGGAATATCATATTCTAGGTTTACACCCTCATGAAGTTTGATAGTTATCCCAGATTCCTGAAATCAGACTTGTATAGACAATGTTTGGTATCAGAGATGGAAGGATTGTCACTACCATTTGATGACGAGAAACCTGATAAAGGAAAACTTCTCAAAAAGGTATTTTTTAAAGTATTGTCCACTGCCTAGCACTTCCACGTGGTGTGATATCATGTTCTGTCTGACCACCCAACAGCACGTGGTACCACCCCTCTTGAAATGATGACCTCTGATGGTTATCTTGCATGAACAATGGACAAGTGTTAATCACATAATCAGTTTGATGGAGTTTGATTTTTTTAAACATTAAACAGCACAAACCAATAAAAACCGAACGTGTCCAATAAAATAATTCAATATTTAATGAATAAACCTTTATTAAAATTGCCGGTTTAATTTTAGTGTTAAGGAAATATAACCTGAATTTCAACTGTTATCAAATATTCTTGTCATTAAAATAGGTTGAACGCGATAGAACTTGCCGTAACGAATAAAAGGATTCTGAACAATAAAGATGTTTGTAAAAGACTGAAATGTGTAGGCTTCTAAATGAATTGTTGATAGACACGACAAGTAAATTGTTAATCTGTTACCAGCGGCGAAACCTCCTGTGATTTGGCGCCAAAACTTGATTAACTGTGTTGTCACGTGGTAACGTTTCCAGGGCAACTGTCTGTACTTATCATCGGAGGAATCAGAATGCTCGAGTATTAGCAGTCGGGGAAGCTTCACTTTTGAAATCAAGGTAAACTAAAGATTAAAGAACTCAAATAACAAAATAATATGTCAAATAATTAGCTTAAACGAAAAATCCGGCCTTGTCATAACAAGATATAACTCTACATTAAACTTCTAACTTCAAGTTATTAATGTCATGAGTAAGTTTAAGAATAAAGACGCAATCAGAAATGCGCTTAAAAGTTATTGGTGTTTGCTTTGCGTTGTCCGATTCGGCTTTTTTGCCAATGTGAAAATGATTCAATGAGAAAAAAATGAAAACATGAGAGAGAGAAAAAAGACGGGAGGAAGAGATTGCCATGGATCTTCATCACGTGGACCGCTTCATAGCGAGGCTGTCGGGTCAAAAATCTACAGTATCGATTAACATAATCATCACGTGATGTGATAGAGATCCATGAATCGTTGTTTTTTCATTTGAATTCAGCGTTCAACACGTGGCTGGGGCAGAAGAAGTTCTAAGAAAAGCACGAGTTCTTATGACGAGAACAAGACACCAGGGGAAAAGAAAAAGTCGTTTTTACCATGGAAAGGTGAGCACTTCGATGTGTTCTTCACTGCTTACGGGTACGAGGAGTAAAGGAAAAGAAGGGAATAGAAGGGAATAGAAAAAGGGATGTGAAGGGAAGAGAAGAGAGAAAAGGCATGGGATGAGAAGAAAGGAAACGGAAAGAGACAAAAAGGGAAAGGAATAGAAGAAATGAAAAGGAAAGGAAGTGAAGGGATGAGTAGAGAAAAGATATGAGGAAGAACTGAAGAAAAGAGAAAGGAAAGAAAGACAGGAAAAGAATGGATTAAAAATTGGTTGATTTGTCAAGATCCATAGAATTATCAGCAAGGGATTCGTTTACTAAAGGGCGTGGTTCAGAGCAAGACTAAATCCAGAATCAAATTGAAACACAAAAAAATTCCTGTGATTATCCTTTTCTGTAACACAGTTTATAGTTGACAACAGGTCTTTTGTACTCTGCTAGACTGATTTCTCGTGATGTAAGTTTGTTGTCTTTGTTTTTCAGGCAAACAAGCCAAGAAAGGTATGTTGTACACAGCATGTGCTGTTCATATCCATATCCCTAACAGAATTCTGTCCCACTTCATTCTGAAATATTAATTTCCAAGTTCCTACTCGATCTTTAGGCATCCTTAGTTTGGAGCTTGCCCTGTTGGATTGACCCATGTTGTTTCATAACAACAACGAAAGCTTTGTAGATTTTAGATTTTGTTTTATTCATGTGTGGTGAACAATCATTTCAATTTCGTACGTTTTGACTTGTTTCCTCTCCTATTCACAGGAAGCAATCGTCCGTTTGACAGTCAAACCAGCAGTACTCGTAGCTCTTTGTCATCGTTATCGGATTCTTTTCCAAGCATGAGCTATTCTACTGAGGTACCATTAACAAGACATGACATACAAATGGCTTCCCTTTCCAAGCAATGTCATTGGATAATGTCATTTTTCGTATCTTTTGATTGGTCCTGAGGGAAGCCATTTGAGAGTCATGATAACGAGTAGTCCCCTTTCCTTGAGCCAGTATGGATTACGCAGTCTTCAGCCCTCCCCCTCCCCACCCCCCCGGATAAGAGTAGAGTGAATCGGTCTATCGATCTTCTACCATCCAATCAGTTTTCATCAGCTAGACATCGATATATGCTGAGAAGAGATTTTTCTTTCTAGTCTTTAGAAGGTCGTCGTGAGAGTGAGTCGTTTCAGTTTTGTCGTGTGGTGTTACCAGACCATTCATCTACCATCGTCTCAGCAAAACAAGGCCAAACATTACGTCAAACTCTGCTACAGATCTGTGAACGAAGACACATGTCGTTCGTTGCTACAGACGTGTTTCTTGGTGGAGCAGAAAAGGTGAGGTTGATTTTTGTCAGCGAAAACCTCCTAATGGGGAACTAAAGCTGATTTCGTATGACTGGAAAACAATACGTCTTACTATAAGTATACATTTCCCACTCATACGATAACCATTCTTATGGGAAGCCATTTCATTGTTACTGCATACCGTACCGTGTACGTGCTGTAAGTCAGTACCGTACGTTTCCCACTCTTACGATAACCATTCTTATGGGAAGCCATTTCAGTGTTACTGCATACCGTACCGTGTACGTGCTGTAAGTCAGTACCGTCCGTTTCCCACTCATACGATAACCATTCTTATGGAAAGCCATTCACTGTTACTGCATACCGTATCGTGTACGTACCGTACGTTTCCCACAGAGACGAAAACCGCTCTAAGATTTCTCGGTGACCATTCTTCGCTTGTGCATATCAATACCGAAAGCGATCAACTCTCAATGATATCTCTATAAAGCGACCACCTGTTTTCACTCTCTCTATATCGACCACCTCTTGAACGACAATACAAACCCTAATATGTCATATCATTTATCCTGTCAACAGCCCGTATCACCAAAAGAACTGGATGTAGACATGCAGACCATGGCGGGTAAAGAGGTTACCCTGGAACACAGATCTCTGTTTAGGTCAGGATTTATATACTAATATTTACCTGGGAGGAGGGGACATCATTTAAATAGTATCTATAGTTTCAAGTTTGTTGCGGGGATTTTGAAGAATTTTCAGAAATGTATGACATACATGTTGCCATAGCGCAGTATTCCAAATCGGAGAAGGGGTTACTAAATCAGTAGGCAGGGACGTACCAGCCGAAGGGCCCTACCTAACCCAATTTCCTAGTTTCCTTTTACGATATTTTTGCGTTTAAGGATTTTAGCCGCCCCCCCCCCCCCAAAAAAAAATATATATATATATACGCTCCTACGTCACTGGTAAAAATGTCGAGGAGGGTGGGACTGCCCTAGATCCCTAACGATAGGAAATATTGACGTAGATACTTAGAATGTTTTATGAGCAAGCACTACAGATTCGCCGGACAAGCATGAACCCAGGGGAGAGGGAATCATTTAGTGACTCACTGAATAATGTTGAATAGAGTTCGATGAATTATACAGTTTATATCAACGGGATGTTGTTTTATTCCATTCAGGATTGAAATGCCTTCGGGGAACTTCCTGGTTGTCAAATCCAAGCCCGATGAATCGATACGAGTGTGCCTGGAACCCATTCTTAAGCGAAATGGTTTGAACTATTCTAGTGTGTCTGTTCACTTGGTAAGTTATTTATCTACAGTTCTCGTATGGAGAGAAGAGTTGCTAACGCGTGGTGCGCAAGTTACCATGGTTTTTCTGGTTTGACTCGTTCAGAGCTGAAAAAAGCGTTCAAAATAATACCAACTCGCCTTTGCAACCGAGTTTTTATACTAAAAAACAGACGGTGTCTTGAGAATGAGTGGAATAGAAGAAAGTCAAGACAAGAGCTACCAAATATTTATTTGAGCTCCACCTAGCACATGTCTTATCTTCTAGCTGAAGTTAAATCACTCACGAATGAATCCCTTCTCTATTCATGCAGGTGGATTGTGAAGTACCTCTGGACAGTGGTGTACCTATAGCATCCATTGAACATCAGTGTGTAGTGGTGGAGAAAACTGATCCTTTATCAGGTCAGTAGTCACGTGAGCCATTTGAATTACAAAGTTGCGTACGGGAAATCCTGTGTTCTAGTGACTTTTACCATGCAGTTTCAATAGAGAACATTAACAACTATTGGTGGTTTATCTGATTCTAAGATACTACAAAACCATCAGACTTTTAAGCAGGCAATTTAAATAATTTAAATTGAAGTTGAATGACCACATAAGGTTATCGTTTTTATGCGGTATCTTAATCAAACAAGATTAATCATTCTAGTCACTTGAGATTATCTTTCTTTCTTTGCCTTTAATTGGCTTTTCATATCTTTTACTTAAGGGAAGAAAGACGTTTTACACACACATCAGTCTTGTGTTCAGTCGTACTTTATTGAATCTAATCTTGCTTCAGCTGTGCAAAGTAAACTCTCTTCTCGTCTGTTTTTACATTTTTTGATTCCCTTCGTGTAGATTATTTCAGAAATTTGACCGACGTGAAGTCTTTACTTTTTATTCCAAATAAACATTTCCGGTTTAACGGCACAAACGCTCTTTTTTCACTATTAGTACCAAAGTATCCCGGAGCTGTAGAAATCCTTTTTCTCTAAAAAACGAAGAAACTAAGTGCTCTTAATGCTCTGTATTCATTATGGTCTGCGCATGTCCAAGTTTCCTAGTGCCTCCCACATGGATCAAAGCGATAAAGAACAACTAGTCCTCAGAGAGACACAGCGACTGTTACTGATCACAGCAAGGGGTTAATCTTCCATGGTCTAGGGGCCGACTAACCTCTCCCTTTAGGCTTCGGCCGAG
>JAAAQI020027567.1:0-19051 GCA_011800005.2 Stichodactyla mertensii | reverse complement strand
TCTTTTGTAAATGTTTCCGTAATTCAGCCTAGCTGGCTGCAAAGGATTATTAATAAACCATCTATCTATCTATCTATCTATCCATCACTCCCCTTGAGGGGCTTTTCTATGAGGTTCATTCCACATACTACCACTACATTCAATTTTTACAGTACATGACACTCAACTCATGTGTTGATTTTTACAGAGGGAGGAAAACTAGAGAACCCAGAGAAAAGCCCTCAAGGAAAGGGAGAGAAACAACACATCTAACAAACTATACTCACATGTGGCATCCACAGGGTTTGAACCAGTGGCCTGACCCATTGGACTCATAGTGGTGAGAGGCGAATGTTTTACTGCTACACCACCCACTAACTACCAATTAATGGAAAATTAAACGGTAGGAAAAATTTTGCTCAAACCACCAAAAATATTTGTCCTGCCAAAAATAAAACACTGTCTGGTCATTTTCATTTTCTATTTTGAGCCCTGTTTTCATTTTTTCATTTTTGGCCCAGAAGTTGCTTTTCTATACTAGTGATGAGTCACATGCTAAAAACTCTTAGAGAAGGCTACTGGATCCTACAGTAACTTAACCCATTTACTTCAATACTGATGTACATACTTGGGTAATGATGAGCTGATAAAACAAATGAAAAGAATTCCATGAGTATAGCATTACCTGATGGATAGTATCCTTGTGCTACACCTGCTGGTGGATAACCTTGACTCATCTAGTAATGATATAGAGAATAATACGTGGGCGCTTGGAGATATGGAATTTATTTTCAAGTGTTCAATTTGATATCTCATGAGTGAGCACAGCGAACGAGTGAGATATCAAATTGAACACTTGAAGATAAATTCCATATCTCCAAGCGCCCATGTATTTTTCTGTTTATTATATAAACTATAGTGTTTTCAAGGATTTCTACCACTGAATACTAAAATTTCAATTGGTTGATATTTTCACATGTGAAAAATATCGTATTTTTACGTGTGCTGAGATACGACATTTCTCAGTGGTAGAATTCCTTGTAAAACACTGTAGTTTATATAATAAATCTACTTAATGACTGTTCACAAAAATAAACATCTATCAAAAATCAGGACTGACCTTGTGTGGTCCAGAAGGATCACTCCATTACTACTTTTTATTATTATCAATAAACACGCCCAAACAGAAAACTGGCCTCTTGCAAAAAAGCACTCAGTGGGCTGTAAATGATGCTGATGTATTATCAGCCCTACAGCTGATTGGTTGTTGGCTCATCATCCAATGGATTTTAGCCAATCAGATTTTGGCCTTATTTACTGATAGTCACTTTATTCCCTTATAATATGTGTGCATGGTTTTGAATGACAACCTTCAAACCTCTGTTTTACTATATTTTCCAATAGCTGCATTACTTGATTTGATACAAGAAGTGCAGCCCATGCTCCATACTTTTTACTTTAATAAAAAACAGATTTACGCAAGCATTCTACAAACTGTTGCACAAATAACACTGGATGCTAGAAAAATTGCACTGTAACTTTTTCCTGTGGATTCTTTTCCATGTTTCAAAGTATTTAAGTGTTATGCACTTAATGTATACAAAAACTCTAAATACACTATCTGGATTGATTATAGAACTTTGGAATTCAACGTGCAGTAATAGCCTTCCATTTGTCATGGTGACAGTAGTGATGATGGTTTTTATAGTGATGATGATGATGATTATTGTGATGATGGTGGTGGTGACAATAGTGAATATTGGTAATAGCAACAACAATGGTAGTATTAATGGTAAATGTAATTTCAAAAGAAACAGCAACAATAAATATAATGTAATGACAATGGCAGGGAGACCATACCTGAACGTACATGTACACTGTGTGCAATTATTAGGGAAAATAAGACCTTGAAATAGTTGAAGCAGGGTGTAATCAAAACTTACCAATAAATTGATGATACAAATTATCAGGAGTATAACCAGTACAGCTATGAAAAGCCATATCTTTTTCCCTCTGATACCAGTCCTGTGTAGATTCCTCTCTGACACCTTTACTTTTCCAGCATCAAAGATGTTATCATAAGCATCATCATTTTTGTTCTTGCCTACTAGTTTTTCTCTTCTCTATTTAGGATAAAATTAGGGTTGTAGCATTAAATTCATAGATAATTTTTTTATGTGGAAGAGGGGCCATGGGATTTTGTGAAACAACAAAAATAAAACCTGAACTCCCTGGGGGAACTTCTGCAAAAAGGGGCAGGGATATTTGTCATACCTTTTAGGGTTTAAAATCAGTAGATTGGTACCTCTCAGGGTGATGAAAATTCAAAAGGATCTCTAACCAGGGGTATTTACTAGTAAAAATTGAGCTCTGATACTTGACCACAGCATTAACAGCATGATGATTCACGTGAAAACCATGGTAAACCATTTCAGTGTAATGGCATACCACACTGTGTAACTGCTATAGGTCAGTACTATACATTCCCCACTCATACAAAGTCTGCTCTATTGATATATGAAGAGATCATATATTCTAATTCTCCCCCCAAAGGTAGACTGTAGTATCAAAAAGTGGCAAATTTCAAAAGTATTCCTATAAATTAAGATTCCAGCAAACTTGTGTAATTACTCAAACTGCTTTCTATTCCTACTTCGAATGTTTTCACTTATAAGTATTAAAAACACTCCAAAATAAGTGCCAATCTCTTAACTTTGAGTTACATTTTTTCAGCGCCTTGCGTTTTATCATAACCTTAAATGAGACGACCACATAAAAATTTGTTTAGAGAGTATGATTTTCAAGACATTTTAGCAACAATATTTGCGGTTTTTGAGGTCTTTTATTCTGGATATCTCTGCATGTAAGTCTTACTTGTGAGAAAAAACCGCTCATGCTGAAAGAAATGTTCAGGTGTGTCGAGAAAAGATGAAAGAATAAAGTTTGATAACACGTCAGAAACTCTTCAAAGATTATTAAATTTCATAGAGGTAATTACAGTCTCTCTTTTTATCTTGAAAGATAAAATTTAGGTTGTTAGCATCGTATAAAACCACAACATTCCAAAGCGTCTTCAAACTCAAAGCTCTCCACAACAATGCGCAAAAACTTCATTTTAACGACTAAAAACCAAGGTTATTTCATATAAGTAGGTTAGGATAAGGAACTTACTTCTTGTTGATTAGATGACATTATTCGAAGGCTAAGAAGAGGCTTCCTTCGCGGCAAAAAGAAGCGAATTTTACTACCATGAAATCCTTCTCCAAACTGTTCGCTGTCAACATATACAATGAAGCACTCAAACTGACTGTGGGTGGTCCCTTGGGGATGATATTGGCCCGGAATATTATATATTATATTTATTATATTTAACAGTTTTTACCCAAAAAGGTATACGGGAATATTAGCACTTTAAAATTTGATAGAAGCATATTAGGAAAATAACCCAACGATTTGTATATATTATCAAACTTGGTTATATTGGTGAAAAAAATATAAAAATATAAGGTGCTAGGCTTCAGAGCTGGTTTCTTTCAAATTTAATAAAGTTTAATTTGACAATATTGTAATAAATTCCTCTCGGAGTGTCAAATATTCTTATCGAAAGCTGTAGTTTTTTGAATTTTATCTTGTTTTATTTTTGTGGCACCACAGGGAACCCAAAACATCATTTTAATTATTATCCCGTGTCGTGCCAGTGTGAAAATAAAGAATATCTTCTTTACTTATTCATAAGAGCATTTCAAAAACATTCGAACAAAATTTAAGGAAAACATCAATAAGAGAGACGTTTTTTTCATACCACAACAGGGAGACCAAAACATTCAAAAATCTGCTTCCATACCATTTTATTGTGTTGTGCAAAATGAAATCTATTTTCTTTATTGATTGGTCTCGGATTTTCTTTTAGAAGAGTTTTTTTTAAAGACTTTAACAGAAATGTAATTTTTTTAAAAAAATTTTCATATTTGTGAACGTCATCAGATAGGAATGTGTCGGTGTGCAATGGTTTGTGGGTGATAATCAGCGGTAAAACAGGTTGTGATGGAAACTATAGCAAGACGAATCAGACGAATTTGATTTACTCTAAGTACTCTTTATTTTATGCCCAAGAACTTAATCTATATTAGTTGCCATGTAAACCCTAAGTACCTGTATCGAAGGCTAGATCCACACCGGATAGGACCATAATCTCGTATTTAACATAGCTTGAGCATTTTCGAGATTATGTTGTGTTGTAGTTGGTGTAGGCTTGTCAGCACAACATCTGTGCAAAACCAAATCCGTACGTCATTGAAACTAGATTTACAGCTGAACAAAATGATGAACAAGAATCCTAAATAGCTCATGAATAAGTACGAAGTTCTTGGAGTCGTAGGCGAAGGTAATCGGTATTTGTATTTGTCTTGTTTTAGCATGTTTTTAAGCTCAGTATCAAACGAGTACCCGCCGTGTAAATTAGATTCCCGTTTGAATTGCCAATTGAAAACCAATTTTCTCTTTATTCATCAATGATTCTTTTATGGTATCGTAGGTGCCTATGGAGTTGTTATGAAATGCAGACACAAGGTAGATTTATGAGCTTTACAATATTTGGACGGGGTTCAAATGTTTGTAAATGATGCCAAGTTGACAGGGTTTGCGGTTACAGTTACAAGTTGCGCCGAAGACACCGTACCGTCACCTTAAAAAAATGATTACCATTATATTTATTCAATTAATTTGTACCCTAAGGCTAAATCACTAGGACACCAGATTATCAGATCATCCTTTGGCGTGTATCTAATAAGACGAGGGATTTTAATAGCAACATTGCAGTTCAAACACTTTCGATGCATGCTTCCTCCCTCTATGTAAACAAAATAACAGATGATCTTTGGTCTTCAATTTGTACATCGACGAACATAAATATTTCAGCTGTTTCAAACCAAATCACAATTCTTATTGAATTGCAATTATTACTCTGCATTTTTCGAGGCTAGCACTGTGAAACTAATATAAAAATCGTCATAATTAAAAATTAATGCAGAAGATGTTATTAACATGTGTTTAACAGGTTTAGTGGACTATGGATAAAAAAATAAAAGTGGAAGTAGTTCATTAAAATCACTGACATGCAATCCAATTAAATAAATATGTAGGGGGTTATTTCACTTTGTCTGAGTGTTTTTTCTTTTTCTTTTTTTTTAAGGAAACAAATGAAATTGTTGCCATAAAGAAATTCAAGGATAGTGAAGGTATGTCTGATATCAATATATGTTTTCTACAGCAACCATTAAAAACCTCTCTTAATGCTAGCTATCATTAATAAGAGTGCAGATGATGATGCTGTTTCCATTATCAATTTTGATTGCTAAAATTTTGTGAAAAATATGTAATTTAATGGGTTTTTGTTGCTGTTAAAAATAAACCACAACCACACCAGTCACAAAAATGAGGAATTCCTTCTAGCTCTGAAAATATTTAAGCAGTATCTTATTGCTTTGCATAGATAATGATGATGTTAAAAGAACAACACTTAGAGAGCTCAAGGTTCTTCGTATGCTTAAACAAGAAAATATTGTTGAATTGAGGTATGAAATCTTTGGTTGGGAGTTATGCATCTTGAGTTCATCTTGAGTATGCATCTTTGGTTGGGAGTTATGCATCTTGAGTTAGTAATGCCAATCATTTGATTTTTCTCTTTATCAATTCCCAGGGAAGCTTTTAGAAGAAGAGGAAAGCTTTATCTGGTCTTTGAATATGTTGACAGGGTAAGGATTTCTAGTCTTGGCTATTGTCTTATTGTAAAATAACAAATTTCTAACATGCATTTTGATTGGCTAGCTGCTATGTTTACATGAAACCAATAGCACACGGCTTGCTTCTCTTTATTTTACAAAACATAAAATGTTTTTTCCGTGTGATATCGGTCTAATATGATCACACTTGGGATAGTTTGGGAGAAGTCTCAAGCTTTGTGTAAAACCTTGTCTACGGATTGGTTTTACATAACAGCTCTTGACTTCTCCCAAACTTCCGTCGTGTAATATTAGACTGATATCACATGGAAACACATTTTATATTTTTTAATTATTCTTGCCTTTTCTCCAAAAGATATGTATAATATAAAATCGATGGCAATCAAATAAACAATAAGAAGCATGAATGGTAAACAGTCAGGCACAGCAGAGACTGGCTGACTAGGTGGCTATTATAGCCCCACTTTTTAAAACATTTGTGCTCTGTGGTGCCTCACAGTCTAATCCCCAAATAGTTCAGCCTTGTCAGTTCAGTACTAATCATTAACTGGCCAGATAATGCTGGTGTTGTCAGCTTTATAGGAGTTTCACTGAATAAATTTTTAAATTTTTCACATTTTCATTTAACTTTTAAAACATCCTATCAACAGAATATGTTAGAAGTCCTTGAAGAAATGCCAAATGGGGTGTCGAATGGAGAAGTTAGGTAAGATCTGTAGAATGGTGTTTTGGCTTCGAACCAGACTTAGACATTGGCATGTTACATTTTCATATTTGTTTGCTGGGGAGGGTGACAGTTAGACTTAAGAAACTAAATAAATCTGAAATGAAAAAACAAATCATTTATCACTGACAAGTGATAATGATTCTTTGTTGTAGGAATTATATTTTTCAATTGATTAAAGCAATAAAATGGTGCCATCAAAATGATGTCATTCATAGAGGTAAGAAAACAATTCTTTTTTCCATTTTATATATTTTTTTGTCAGAATACAGTACTTAAAATATCTGCAACATATTGTCCAGAATTAGAAAAGTTCACTGTCTGATGGTTTAGTTTTATGATTTTTTTTATACACTGTAGATATTAAACCTGAAAATTTGCTTATCAGTAAAAATAACATTCTCAAGCTTTGTGATTTTGGTAAGTTTGATTATGCATTTTGTTGATGTTTTCATTCTATAGAATTCATCAATTAGGGACCAGGTATTAATTAAAAGGGGTCGCTGCTGCAAATAGTGGGAGGAGGGGGTTAGGATTTTTTATGGCTCGTAAAGAGGGGGGCTAAGAGAGACAATGGAAAATTTAGGGGGAGGGGTCACCAAAATTCATGGAAGTAAAATTCAAAATGCGTCAGCCCTCTTATTTGAAATCAGTAATTGTTATAAGTGGTATTTAAGCATAGTTGCAGTAATAATGGAAAGTTTCTCACTTACATGATAGGATTTGCTAGAGCCATGGCAACCAATGGTAGTGCACAGCTTACAGATTATGTAGCCACACGCTGGTACCGATCACCAGAGTTACTCTTAGGGTAGGTAATTACTTTGTCAAGCCTCAGTACCATGAATTCTAAAAATACAGAAAGGGACCAGAATTTCAAGGAGAACTCCATGGGGGGGGAGGGAGGATCTGATTCTGGAGATCAATAGGCCAATTGCATTAACAGGTCATGTGATCACAAGCCCCTTAATTCAATTACCAATGTCAAAATGAACTCTAGAAGTGAGAAGAGCATCTTGATATTAGTGAAAAGGTGAAGTTTCAGCTCAAAATGTTTGACGAAGAAATGTCACAAGTATAAACCCTGATATTTTGGGCTTGGTGTCAGATCATATTTTCATAATAACTTTGTTTCTTAAGTTCATTTTTCTTATACACTGCAGTGCAACATTTTAGTAAGTTTAATCAGAAACGATTTGTCACTATGTAGTGCTCCATATGGTAAGCCAGTGGATATCTGGGCAATAGGATGCATTCTAGGAGAATTAAGTGATGGACAGGTATGTATAGAATGTTTTTCATGAATGTGTATGTCAACAGAATGGACAGAAATGATATAATGACACAGTAGTAACACTATAGACCTTTCTTATGCAACAGCCATCTTGACTGAAGCAATTTGGTTTTGCCCAGGTAGCCTCACATTTAAGCACTTCAGAATAAGTTTAGCTGGGCATAAACAAAGGTTTTTATTCTTATGGGTGCTACAAGAGAAAGGTCTATTTTACAATACTTAAATCTGGTTAACACACATTACTGGTACTAAAACCAGGTGACATTCAAACTCTTTTTTCTCTGCCATCCACAGCCTGTTTTCCCTGGAGAAAGTGAGATAGACCAGCTCTACACAATACAAAAAGTAATATATTATTTTATAAATATGATGCTGTAATTGATAGGAATTGGGCAATTTTTTGTACAAATGATTTCAATAACAAAATAACCACTGCTGTGTATTGAACAGGTACTTGGCCCTCTACCTCCTGAACAAATGGATATGTTTCACTCTAATCCAAGATTTGCTGGTCTGAAGGTATTTTAATTTTAATTTATTTTTAAAATATTTGATCAATCCAGAAAATATTGAGAATCATGTTCAAACATCTAAGCACTGTGTGTTAGTTTGTTGACTGGTATCTTTTTGTTTTTGATTTTTTTTGTAGTTCCCAGCTGTGACATATCCTCAAACATTAAACAGAAAGTATCTTGGTGTAATCAGTGGACCACTGCTCAACTTTATGCAGGTATGAATGAATTTTATTCCTTTACAATAATTTAAAACCTATTTTGGGTTTGACAAAATTGTTGTTTTGTTTGTTTTAGTAATTGTCCCTAGTAGTGAATACCAAGTCATTGCACCACTGGATGCACAAAAGTGAAAAAATGTTGTTGGGTTCAAAAGATTAAATCATAGAAGATGAGACTGAGGTGAATTCTGGGTAAAAAATAAAGAAGGCCTATAACATGCATATAATGTTGAAAATTGCTTTCTTTGAGAATCTTTGAGAATCTTTGAGAATTGCAACAATTAACTACAATGATTTTCGATCTAACATGAAGCGTGACGCACCAAACTTGTTTTTATAAGTTATATCCCAGACGTTTGGCACGAATAACTGTCAAGTTTGACATGTGAAACTATTATGCTGGCGCCGACAAACTAATAATTATTTAGCACATGGAATGTACAAAGTTTATTAACTCTGTCTTATAAGTTTCAAGATATTTTGCAAAAACACAATGGATTTAAAACCAATTACTATATTTACTTGAAATATATACTGTACTTCATATAATATCTTGAAACTTCTAAAATAAAGCTTATAAACCTTGAAAATTCAATATCATTTGTCAGCTACATAACAAAAGTTTCACACATCAAACTTGACAATTATTTGTGCCAAACGTCTGGGATATAACTTATAAAAACAAGTTTGGCACGTCACACTTCATGTTAGATCAAAAATTGTTGTAAAAGTTCTACGCATATTGCAGGCCTTAACTGTTTACCCTAACCACTTTCAGTCTTACCTTCTAAGATTTAACCTTTTATACCAACAACACTTTTTCCAATTTGGAGTATTCTGCTATGAAAGTTGGCATCTTATTATTGATTTAATTAAAATCCCACAGTGGGTTGCATCTTAAAATGTAACCACTTGCCAAATACAATCACCCCTTAAAATATTTAAGGGGGCACAGTACCCCATTCTTCAAAGAAGAAGGGGAATGTAAACACAGGGGTGTATCCAGAGTGTCTATCCTTCTTTTGGGTATTGCATATATTTTGGGGGATGGGGAGGGGGGGGGCGGAGGGAGGATCTCTCGAGGATAGTGGGAATGATTGCCCTCTCATGGGAAATCCTGGATGGTAAGAAAATGTTTCTTTTTTCAGGGAACACTGAAGTTGGATCCTGAAGAAAGATTCACTGTTGAACAATGCTTTAACCACCCTGCATTTCAAACAGAAAGAGAGGAATATGAGCAAAGGGTCAAAGAAAACCCATCCCTTGCCCCAATTCCTTACACAAAGTCCAAAAATCATTCGAATCATAAAAGCTCTAGACGTAGAGAGAACTCCCAAAATGAAGCAAGTTTACGAGATTCCAAAACCGGGGGCTCGCAAGAAGCAAAGCCTTCAAAGGCAACAAATGAAAGCAAGCAAGAGATGCAGAACAATGATGCGGCATCTAATAAGACAGTCTTTACATCCCACATGGGGAAAGATAATAAAACAAACCAAGAATTTGACAAGATTAAAACTACAAAGTTGAGCATATTAGGAAATTCTAAGAGCACTGACAGTTCAACCCCAAAGAATTCAAACTTCACAGATAATTCAGAAAATGACAATAATGCATTCAACATAGAGTCTCCAAGGGAAGGACCTTTTAATATGGAGCAAGAAAACAGTGAAAGCTCAGATAATATGGATTTTAGTAAGATTGAATCATCAAATGAGAAAGACTTCAAGGATCACAAACCTGATTTTGGAGAGGATTTTCCTCAGTCGAAATCCAAGGCAGGCTCCACTGCATATAGTAGTCAGTTTGTGAATGTAAACTACAGTTTCTTTCCTGGTGCTGGCCAACAACAAAAGGTAAAAAAAGGTCCCTATTGTGCAGCTATAATCTAGTAGTTATCTTTAGGCGGGAAAAACTTAATTACATAATTATTCAGTCTGGTTTAAACTCAAAGAAATATTCCAAGAACTATGAAAATGCAGTTAGCCCATTTGTACAGGGAACTTGATGGTCATTCGAGTTGGGATAACTAAGTTATTAATACAAACCGTAGCTGATGTATCGCAAATGGGTAATAAATGGCGCATATTTGCTTATAAACCCAGACATTCCCCGCTTTCAGAATGTGTCAGAGTTCGTTCTCTTCGGTAGTTATGACTGCCGAAGTAGTGAAAGAAAAAGAAAACAATACTCTACTTTAACGCCGTAGCACCAAGATATTTGAGAAGTTCTTTAAGGAATCACAACTTTTTCTTGCAGAATCCTAGCTCCACTTCTTCAATAGTCGCTGAAGAAATTCGTAAAACAAAGTCGGTCATAATGAATAAGAAAAAAGACGTGGAAGCTTCAGTCAAGTCCAGACAACAACCTTTACTTGGATTGAACAGAAATGAGGTGCGTAACGTTTTAGTACGTTGTAATGCTGCAGATAGATTATGAGACGAGTCGTACAAGGAGGAAGAAGATACAACACACCAAACATTTTGTATCGGTTTTTCGTGACAAATGCAGGAACATGTTTCAAGAAACAATTGATGTGAATTCTTCATGGAGTTACTAAGTATTTGAAGGACGGTTAGCTTATTCCATTTTGTCATTCTTGTAATTCAGCTGGGTGATCAGAATTACGCCAAGCTCAAAGACACTAAAGGTTCGATGTTACCATTTGATACGAGACGTCCTAAAACAAATCAGTACTCAGGTAAAGTCGTCACACGAATAAAATGAACAAGTCGCACGCGACGCTCCAGTTACGATTTTCTTTTTTCGAAGGCATAGTCTGTGAAATGAATAAAAAAATTTCTCTTTCAGATTCAACTCCAGCCAGTATTGCTCAGCCAAGCTTCCCGATGCATTATGGTCCAGGAATCGAAAGAGTAAGCTCAACGTCAGACGTTACGTCACCTGGCTATGACCAGGGGGGACAAGTGTCAGGGCAAAGTACTTATCCCCTACCCGGACAGCACTCAAAACTGCGAACTTCGATTTCAGATCCTCAAAGGTAAATTCTTGTACTCGCAATTATGCTATAAGAAGGGAATCTGCACTGACATATCATGTGTTTATATTGTCCGCCATATTGGAGGACTTTTCAAGAAACAAAGGATACCGTTGATAGCTGTGAATGTCGTACCTTTCAGTATGGTGTGTCAGATATTGGAGATCGAAATACAAGCCATAGTTAGATTTGGCTGTCATAACAATCACATTTCAGTTACTTGTAACGGCAGATTACGTCAGTGCGAAAAACCACGGCACAGTCACGGTACCGGAATGGGAATGGGAATGGGAATGAAAATATCAGACCTCAGTCTTTCATGTACGGACCCCGCCTAACGGCTCGGTCTGTACTGTCAAGACCTCAGTCTGGTATTTTCCCATAAAGACCGAGCAAACGAGGTTGATAAGATGTAAAATATTGCATGGCAAGTGTCATATTTTCATAGTTCTATTACTATTGTTAGTAATGTTTTGTCAGTATAAATTGTTGTATGTTATCTTACCCTTAAGTCTTTTTTTTTTCATCCAAAGGAAACCAGAAAGTGCAGTTGGTGAAGAGAGTCAACCTCGAGGAATACATGGAACAGAAAAGAAAGAGAAAAGAAAAAAGAAAAAGAAAGTAAATGTTAAAGGAAGTGATATATCCCATCCACCTTCTCACTTCTTGTTGCCATAATCCTTCCCAGATATATCTTATCTTTATTAGGCTTTCTCATATTTTCTATTTTCTTTTAATTTCATAGCAGCACAATAATCAGCCCAGTTTGCAATGGAAACAAATGCAGCAGAGACCAGAAACGCAAAGGTAATATGGCCATATGGTTTGCTTATCCCATATCCACGGTTCATTTTTTACAAGTTTCCAAAACTTCGCCAGCCCTTCCTAGGGTGGATCCAGGATTTTTTAGGAAGGGGTGCATCATTTATGTTTGAGACTCGAGCACCAAAAGTAGATAATAATAAAAGCCATAACTGACTTTAAATCGCTCATCTCAGGGGGGATGGGTGCACACTCCCTGCACCCAACCCTTGATCTGCCTCTGCCTCCCTTCATCCACTTCTTGTCCCTTAGAATAATACATTTAGTACTAAGACAGTTGCTTACCTTACTCTAGTGACCATAGCAAGATGACTGAGAGGAATAGAGTGTCATCTGAAACTCAGGTAGATATGCCGGTGCTTGTTTACTACACACACACACATATATGCACATACACTGTTATCTTTTAAGGTCTATACGCACTAAGGGTATTGCTCCGGGAGCAGGCTCCAGGGTCGTTTTGCTCCTTCGTGTGTACCAAAGATTTCATATAAAAAAAGATGGTGGCGGGAGCAGAATTTTGCCTCCGGCTCACGCTCCCTGATATTAAACTTGTTAAATATCAGCGAACATGACCATACCATGCAGCAAGCTCCTGCAGTATCATGCTCTCTCGTGTGTACTAGGAGCAAAACCCTAGTGCGTATGGACCTTTAAAGCAACCACTGATACAACAACCTTTCAAATATGACGAACATCTCTGCAACTGTCATGGAAAATACTAACCCTATCAAATGCGACCACTTTCGTAAAGTGGTCACCATTGTCCAAAATATTGAACCTTTAAAATGCGACCACTTCCCTAAAGTGGTCAGCGTTGTCCAAAATACTAACCCTATCAAATGCGACCACCTTCCTAAAATGGCCAATGTCATAGTATTCCAAACATCTTGAATTTTTTTATTTTCCACGAAAAAGAGAGTGTGTTGTGAGAGTGTTTTCAATTTATTTTCAATCTGTTAGTCACTAGATGTACGTTCTCATAAACAGCTCGGTCGCCTGGGTACGGAGAAAGGTCAAGACAAGGTTAGTGCCATCTAACATTGCTTATTCATTCATATCTGTACACCTTGAAAGGAGTACTGAAGACTCTGTATGTCCTCGAAAATGTTAGCTACCTATATTGAAAGTTCTTTTTTTGTCCATGCTCATTTTTTTAACTTCTTCTATGATGTCAAATGGTTTTGTTTTTGCATTTATTACCCAGGGTTCGTACTAGTTTTTAAACTCCATGAAAAGTTCCTAGAATTAGAACAGTCATTTCTCAAACTCATGAATAATAATGAGGAAAAAAACAAAGCAAATCACTACTGCAACGGTTGTTTGGATATGTGATTTTTATAGCATGAAAATTGGCCAAATTCGCTTTGATTTTCTCCTAGAATTGCCCTATATCACTATGATGTCACATCAAAACAAACTGTTTAAACGCTAAGGATCATGGTCGTGGGAGGGGGACAAAACAGCAACAACACAAAGAAAATCGATATGAAATGCGCTTTGTAGACCGTAGAAAAGCAGGAATAGCCATCAAATACAGTAAATATTGTGTATTACACATCAGAACATCTTATATTTGAAAGCCGGACAATTCGAGAGTAAACTTTTCTTAGCAGAGCGAATTTTGTTCAAGTTTCTATTGTTCTGAACGATTCTGTCCCCTCATAAACAAGTCGTGACGTTACAACATGTCACTGGTCAATTTACCCTTTGAATATACTGCATTGAAAAGTCCTGGATTCTGTGCTTAGGAATGTATCACTGACGAACCCTCTTACCAGTTTGCCTACAATTGTGCCCTAAATAAAAACAATATAATTCTTCCCGTTTCTCCCAGTCCTTCTACTTCGCCTATTTCAAATCATTTCTTTCAACTAATTCCTCACAGGGGATGATATCCTTGGCCCCAGTACAAGGCTCGTCATCCTACAAACCCTCCATGGACGTTCGTCTTCAACCTCTACAAAAGAAGAACATTTCTCAGCTTTCAAATGCATACCCTACCATGGCGTATCCAAAAGCACTGTCTCCCGAGCCCCAGCACTTCAGTCCTCCACCTCAGTGGTTAGGCACAGTTTCATTCCAGCCCTATTCTCACAAGACCCCTGTCTCAGAGTCGAATGTAGTACCAAATCTAACGGAAAGAGCTGTCAGTCCAGGAGCAGAAATTTTAGCGCCTTTGCCGAAGAGATCTTCGCGACCGCCTTCCGAAGTCGACGAATTTACGATCGATGATCGGGAATTCCGAACGCCAGGCCATTTAAAACCCATAAATTCTAATAAAAGTCACACAAATAGCACTGGTAAAGGACAGCCTGACTTGAATGATCTCACGGAAACACCATTATAGCGAACGACTAAATCGGTGTCGCAAGGTACATCCGATTCGTTCCCAGTCTCCTCCGCTTATCGCAACTGCAGACCGCTAGGAATTACGGGATGTCATGTATATCTGATCGTCCGTCAAAAAAAATCTAGCAACTAATCAACCTTGCGTCACTTACTACGAAAAGTGTTTTATTCAAGGGAAATATCGTACGTATTTGTCAAGGTCGGGCGTGCGGTAAATCAGCATTACGACTTCAGATTGTATTAATTTATATATTGTAATTGTATATAATGTATTCATGTTCCACAGAAATTGTCATATCCTTACTGTCTGCTGGATGGTGTCGGGTTCTTAGCATACGGTAGTGTTTCACTGTTATGGTAGTCATGATACACTTCATATTAGTTCATCCAAATCAGTGTTATGGTAGTAGACATATATGATTTGGATAATCGCTGTTATTTATTCCTAGGTAATTTCTCCGATTTTGAATAGACCTTTCCCGAATTCGCTTGGATGATCACGAAACAATGGTTTCAAGTCGAGGTTGGCCTTGATAAACAAAAGAATCAAGTTCAGTTTCGACTTGGAACCATTGTTTCGTGATCATCCAAGTGAATTCAAGAAAGGTCTATTCCCGGTGTGTTCTAGCACTGATTGTTGTTATGTCAGAGCGTTTATATTAATATTATTATTATATTCTGAAGACTAATAAAAACTACGTGAATCATAATGAAGTTAAACTGTGTATTTTTTTCTTTGTGGGTGGCATGGGTGGCGTAGCGGTAAAACGTTCGCCTCACCACTGGGAGTCCAACAGGGCGGGTCAGTGGTTCGAGCCCTGTGGATGCCACATGTGAGTAGAGTGTCTGAATGTGTTCTCTCCCTTGCCACGAGGGTTTTTCGCCGGGTTCTCCGCTTTTCCTCCCTCCGTAAAAATCATCATGTGAGCTGAGAGTTATATACTTAAAACAGTTAATGTAGTGGTAGTGTGTGTGTGACAGTGCCCCCAATTAGTGCGAAAGCGCTAGAACGACTAGACACAGAGAGATTTCACACTGTGATCATCTACGCTTTGGGTAATGGGAATGTACCCCTTTTCTTAAGGTTACGCCCTAATCCAAAAAGAGAGACGAGTTCTAAATCACTAGTTAAACATTTGGATGTGTTTACAAGCACCTTTGTGCAGAAAAGAACAGGGTTCGTATGCGTTTTGGAAGTCTTGAAATTGGCAAAACGTTTTTCGAGGACCTTAAATGGTTTTGGAAAATCATGTTTTAGATTACTTGGCTATGGAAAGTCATGGAATTTTTTTAGCTCCCAGTATAAAACGATGAATAGTTGCCTTGTTGAGATTTTCAAACATTTGCATTACGTACAGATCGTTCAAGTCATGGTTATGGAAATTTGAGGTTCAGAGGCTTTGGAAAGTTTTGGAATAGGTTTGGAAGTGTAAAGAGCCAAAGATGTAGGGACCCTGAAAGAAAATAACATAATCAAAAGTAAAATTGTGAAGTTTAGCATTTTCGACAATGAAGTAGGATGCGTTAAATAATCTACTGTTGGTCTCTAGACTAATTTAATTCTAGTGCAAAGTTAATTTTCCGGATAAATCCGCCATGATTCTATCTGTTCGTTCAAAGTGCAAGCCAGCGAGACGAAAAGAGGTCTATAGGCATGTAAAATTTTGATACAATTGAATGGAAAAAGGATTACTTAAAATACCAAACTAAAGAGAAAAGAAGTTGCCTATTAATGGTGAATTATACAAAATCATATAAATTCGACCTGGTAGCAGGTTATTACAGGTGCCCACGTTAGTCTTGTTTTTGGGGTTCTTTTTCCACGCCCTTTTCACCGCAAGCTACGCCGAATTGGTTTCGCACCTGTCAGAGACAAGTACCTGTTTGTTTACTTTAAATTCCAAAATAATCAAAATGTCCTTTTTGGTGTATTTTCCATAGTTCATTCAACCCATTATATTAGTAAATATAGATTATAAATTTCCATTCATTTGGCTTGGCGCCAAGCAAAAACTTGCACAATTTATGGTAGATAAAAAGACTTTTAAAATGATTCTCTATGCAGTGAAATATTTTTTGGCAACAAAAGTCCATGGGAGTCATTTTGTACTTCATTGAATATCAAAATGAAATAATAATTAAATTAATTTATTTTCGACTGATTCAATTGGCAACTATAAAAATTGATTTACTGTTTCCGTTAATCTTTGGGAAACGATTTTTATCTCGTAAATTGAATCTTATGAAAATAATTTTGAAATTCGGCTAGGAATTCACTGTTGTGACAAAAAAATATTTGTTTTGACACTCACAAGAGTAACAATTTAGTTTTATTTTGAAAATCAAATTTCACGCTATAAAAGTTTACAATACTTTGTAAACAAATTTTCTTTTTTCTTCATGTCAATTTTCATTCGGATTTCAGTTATTCATGACCTCATTCACTATATGAATTTAGAAAATTATGAAGCTTCGATTTCCAAATTTGTTTGTGATTTCAATTGACATTTCTGTCCGGTCGTGTTTGCTAAAGATAAGAAAAAGTGATTCCAAGTGAACCTGTCGGAAAAGAGCCAATCACAGGCTTGCATTACGAGAGCTAAATTCTGTTATCATGACATTGTTTGGGCTAGTGGCCTCATATAATTGGGTCATAATTATAAACATAACTTCTCCACAGAGAAGACCTTGGACAGCTGAATTATTAATGTCAGTAATTACGATTGACCAATCACGGACCGAGTATAATCAAATCATTGGTTCGATTTGGGTCTTGAGGACATTAAGGTGGAGGTCACTGAGCAAAAGAGCTCCTTGTGTAAATGAATGACGGGAGTGGTTGAGGACAGCGAAGTCATCAGGGTGCGACATAGTTTAGCTTTGTAGTCTTCACGGAGTACGTCTTGGAGTTGCATTAGAATTCGGCGAGATCTTCGGCACTGCTGGTTTCAGCCATGATGGCCTTGTTATTTTTGACTGCGATAGTTTTCGTGAGCATGCAGGTGGGACCAGTTTGTTCGGGTACGGTTAATTGGGCACGGACGCTAAACGATGAAACTTGGGTCCATCACAACTACGCCACGACCGTCGGTTTTCTCAAGCAACTGAACAAGCAGTACCCCAAAATGACTCATCTGTACAGCATTGGGAAATCCGTCGAAGGAAAGGATCTCCTGGTTTTAGCGCTTTCAGCGCATTCTCCCGATAAACACGAACCCGGAAAACCAGAATTCAAATACATTGCCAATATGCATGGAAACGAGGTGGTGGGCAAGGAACTACTGCTGAAACTAGCAAAGTATCTGTGTGACAACTACAACAAAGACAGCGATATCACACGGATACTGAACACGACTAGAATTCACTTGATGCCCTCGATGAACCCGGATGGCTACGAGCTTTCATTCAAAGGCGACAACAGGAAGAACTGGATTATTGGTAGAAATAACGCTAATAACATTGATCTTAACAGAAACTTCCCCGACCAGTTTGTAAAAACGACCAACGGACCTCTACAGCCTGAAACTAAAGCAGTCATGAAATGGATCCATGAAATTCCTTTCGTTTTGAGCGCCAATTTACACGGTGGCTCCCTGGTAGCGAACTATCCTTTCGACGACAGCCCGACAGGACGCAGCGAATACAGTGCTTCTCCTGACGATGATGTATTCACAGATTTGGCCAAAACCTATTCCGAGAGCCATCCCACCATGCATCTGAAGAATCCGCCATGGGATTGCCCAGAAGTCCCCCCGGATCACTTTGACGATGGTATAACTAATGGGGCTAAGTGGTACAGCGTGGCGGGGGGGATGCAAGACTACAACTACATCCATTCTAACTGCTTTGAGATCACTATTGAGCAAGGCTGCAAGAAATTCCCTCCGGCAAGTGATTTGCCAAAATACTGGCAAGACAACAAGAAACCTTTGATAGAATATATTGACAAGGTAAGAAACAACTATAATCTTTATTCCATAGATTAAGAGGGGTTCTCAACTATTGCATGCGCTTATTGTGCAATCAATTACTTAACTGTTAATCTGCATTTTAAGTTAGAGAGCGGGTCTTAAATATTAGACATAGATTTCTGTTGATATGGTTTAGAGTGTGACATTCTGGTCTCATTAAACCTTCAACTTGATAATGTGACAAGCAACCCGCATGCATAACTACTCAACCGCTTGTCGGTGCTTCAGGCCCACGTCCACAACGAAACCACGTTTCCGGTAACCGATAGGGAAGACTTTGAAAACACTCTTTAATGTGGAGAGATTTAAAGGGTGCAGGTAATCATTTACTTGTGGACAGCGAAAATGAAGACTTTGTAAAACACTAAAGCCTGGTTCACACTAGCGTCGTAATCGTAATCGTAAGCAACGTACGCAGACTCAGTAGCGTACTGCTCATT
>JAAAQI020027456.1:0-19060 GCA_011800005.2 Stichodactyla mertensii | reverse complement strand
AAAAATTACTATTTGGTCCTTAAAAACTCCTTGAAAACTCCTTAAATTTTGTTTACTGACACCAGTACGAACCCTGTGTGTACATTATGATTATTGCATAGCTAATTACCTATTCCCTTGGGATCTGACAACTTTTTTGAAATAGCTGTTGAGCGTATAAATCATGATTATTAACCAGCTTTCATAATTGCACACTCACTGACCACCCTCAGTACATGTATCTAAGTGCCTTACTCCTCTTCACCACCTCATGATACATTCACCCATTTTTTCATCTTCTAGAGTCTCTGTGATACTACTGAACATTTGAAAAAGATAAATCAAGAGCTCCTAGAGGATGTCAATGATAAAAACCATCAACTCCAGAGCAAATTATCCATCCTTGAAGAACGAGACAACTCTATTGAAAAGCTAAGATTAGAAATAGCAGACATGAAATCTAGTAGAGATTCATTGGAAAGTGACCTGCAGGAAGCTAGAGAAGAACTGAACAAGCTGCAGTCAGCTGAAGAAAACAAAGAAAGAACCACTAAAGAGCAAGAAGAAAGTTTTGATAATCTAAAATTAAAAGCCAAGGTGCAGGAACAGGAAATTGGGCAACTGAAGGACCAGCTGGAGATGGCAAAGAAAGAAATAGAAATGCATGGAAGTGATAAAACAGAAGTTGAGGAAAAACTAAGAGACGAACTTTCAAATGCAAAGAACACTGTAAGAAGTGTCAATCAAGCAAATTCTAAACTGGAAGCCAAGCTTAGTAACTCACAAACTATAATTGAAACTAGTGAGGTTGAAATAAAGAAACTTAAAGATGAAGTGAAGTCCCTTAGAGATAAAATTAAATGGCTGGAAAGAAGAAGAGAGAAGGAAGTTCAAGGGAGCCTTAAATCAACTCCAAGATCAGAGGCTGGTTCCAGAGCAGAACAGATAGACCTGAAATTACTACAAGAATCACAGAGAAGGACCCAAGAAAGAGTAAGGGAATTGGAGCAGAAAGTGATTCAAGTCAATGATGAGAAGCAGAAATTAAAACATGATTATGATGAGGCAGTCAAAGCTCTTGAAGCTGTCGACAAAGTGGTGAGTAGAAAAAAATTGATAGAGACCAGTATTTTTTGAGGGGTGCACCATTTATGTTTCGGAAATTGAGCACCAAAAATAAAAAATGATAAAGCCGTAATTGACTGTAAATTGCTCATCTCATGAGGGGTGCACATCTCCTGCACCCCTCCCTGGAGACCTGCTGAATCAGATCTGGAATATCAAAACATAGTTATCAAAACTGTATCAGGAACCTCATATTGGAGTTATGATTATTTACCTGCAGTATAGTGTAAGGGAGTTGGCTTTACAGCAGTACAAGACTGAACTGGATGATGCCAATGAACTGCTTAAGCAACGTAAGTGTCATCTCATTTTCAAACTCATGAATAATTAATGTTGAGCAGAAATCAAGTAACATATTTACTCTAATAAGTACTGAGCCCCTGATTAAGCACAGCATGTGATAAGCAAAATGTTAAAGAGCACTCTTTCTATTCTTTGATTTATTAATATATTACTTCTACTTATGAGAGCTGACTTAAAGTATCTTTTTATTACATAATTTATTCACAGAATTGTCTGAAATCCAACACTCAAAACTGGAAATAGATCAGCTAAAAGTGGATCTAAAAAGAGCAGAGCAAAATAAAGAAGAAAACACAGCTGCACAGGAAGAACTCAAGGAGCAACTTACAAAATCCAAAGAGGCCAACAGAATATACAAAGAGGAAATTGAAGATGTGAGAAAAGAATTAAGTGATCAGACCCATGAACTACAACTGGCACAGTGAGTAGAAAACAGAGATTCTAAAATAATGTCAATAAAAGCATCATTTACCTACTGCTGTATCCATGGATCTTCTCAAACTATGAATAATTCTAAGGAGAAAATCAAAGTAAAACTGGGACAAATTTTATGCTTATTAAGATCACATATTCGAACCACCATCACTATAGTGATTTATTTCCGTCTTCTCATTAATTATTCATGAGTTTGAGAAATGATTTCCATGTTCATCTCATACATAGGGCAAAAGGCAGAGAAAGAGGCAAGAAGAATCAGATATTAGAATTGGAAGTAAGAGAGATTAAAGAAACTTTGATGGTAAGCCTAAACCTATGCAAGGCAGATATTTTTATTTATTTAGCAGCTATATTTATATATTAATTTAATTATATTCTTTTCTTACAATCAGATCATGTAGAGGCAATGCAGCTTAAAATTTTTGAATTTAATTTGCTAGATTTCAAAAAATGTCATTGAAGAAAAGGAAAAGAACATGGAGAGCTTGAGAGAAGATCTGAGAAAAGAAAAGAAAAATTGCAAGTCACTTATGCAGGTAAGTGCTGTGAAAATGTCAGACTATGTTAATTTGTAAAAAGGCTTTCCTTTGCTCCTTCTTTCACTTATCCATTTACCCATCCCACCATCCAGACATCCATTGCTTCCTCCATCCCTTTCTCCCTCTTTCCCTCTCTCCCTTCCTCCCTCTCTCCCTCCCTCCCTCCCTTCCTCACTCCCTTCCTCTCTCCCTTCCTCACTCCCTTCCTCCCTCTGTCCCTCTGTCCCTCTCTCCCTTCCTTCCTCCCTCCCTCTATCCCTCCTTCTGTCCATCCATTCACCCATCCATCCATCCATCCAGCCCAACCTCCCTCCTTCTATCCATACATCCATTTATCTATCCATCCTTCCTTCAATTTAGTCATTCATTCCAAACCTATTAAACTTCAATTGCTAGTCTATATATTATTGATCCATAGTCATCTCTTCATTTGCTTAACAATTATTATATTAATTCCTTTTTATTGGTTCATTTTCTGTGTTTGTTATTTCAATCAGGTTTTTTTTCATCCATTTATCCAATCAGCCATTTAATATATAAATTGTTTATACTGTGGGTTACCAGGAACTTGAAGAATTAGATTATCTCAAAAAGAAACTACAACTGATTGAGGATGAAAAGGCAAGGATAGTAGAAAAAATGAAAAGAACAGAGACAGACCTGCAAGAAAGTCAAGAATCATTAAAGAAAAGCTGCATCAAGGCAAAGGTGTGTATTATTCTGAACGTAGAACTTATACAGTTATATGCAAAGTTCCAGAACAACTTTACATGTAACCACTCCAATGGATTCCTCTTGATTGACCCACTACTCACAGAGCAGATATTGTATGACTGTGGAATAAAGCTTGCAGCACAAACTCAGTCATGGCATGGTCAAGGTATAGCAAAACATGGCAAGGTATAGCAAAACATGGCAAGGCATATCAAATTTCTAGAAAACATCATGCTTATGGCATTACAGAACCATGCCATTAGCTTATAAACATTGTGCCCACCAATTAGTAGGTCTTATATTAAGTGGAGACAGTAGAGACCCTTGCCACATCTTTTTCTTTCTAATTTTTCTTTTTTGTATCAGGAAATGGAAAAAGAGAAAGAGATTCTAAACAAAAATAACCAGAAGCTCAAAAGTAAATGTGAGGATCAAGATTATCAAATTCAAACTCTACAGGAAGTGGTAGAAAGCAAAGAGAGTGACATTGAACAGCAGCTAATAGAGCTAATTCACACCAGAGCACAGATAGATGAACTTGCTCTTCAGCTACAAGACCTGTGGGCATCATACAGTGCTGACAAGGCATTATGGAAGAACAGAGGAGGAAGGTCAATACGGTAAGACACTCTTAATATCAGATGCAATTCTTAATCTTGTAGACACTTCTGTCACATATTGTAGAATTGAAGTTGTGCAGCTTGTATTTAGATATGCTTTAATTCAGAAATGGAGCTAACAAAAATAAATATTAATAAATTTCATAATATTGTACAGCTCCATTTCTGAAGCCATTTCTTTGTGGCATGAAATGACTGACTTCTCTGTTGTCACTCTTTTCTATGACTTTTTCATGGTTCACTTGTAAAAAATATACTTTAAAGCAACAGTAAAAGGCAAAGAAATGTCAGTTGTTTTGTGCCACCAAGCATGAATTAACATGAAGCCTCAACCTCATGCATGATTTTCAAGAACTTGGAAGTGTCCTACTGTAGAATAAATATTACGGACAATTATGTTATGGTAAATACAAAGAAATGAATATATTTAGAAAATATGAAAATGCTGATGGCTTAACTTTATATTAACAATTGTAACTGTTATTAATTATATTTTTTGCTTATTATTTAATAGAAGAAGGCATAAGAGTGCACCATCTAAGAGAATTCAGCAAACTCCCCCACCTCTATATCAATCACCACCTGAAAGTAAGACCCACAGCTTAGCTCATCAACGATTGGTTAATAAACTTGGATTACCTGTAGTGAATCCAGAGTACATCAACACAGGGCACAAGGTATGGTTTATTGCTTAGTATTACTCTTCCATTAGGAAGGAAAGCATTTTTTAAAAGCAGTGCAATATAGTCGTTTCTGAGATGCACAAGTACTTTAATCAACTATTGTGGGCAGACTTGAAAATGAGACAATATGGTGCAAAAGAATCACAGACGTTAAAATAAAGAACTACATGAACAGTTGTGAACGAGTGTAGGGTAGATTTACACAAAGCAAATCATGTTGTAACCATGGCATAAGCAGATCACTTGTGATGTGATGTTGTAAGCAAAAGTTGTACAGTGTACCGTAAACCAGTCTTTAGAAGATTGTGTTATTTATTTCTTATTTTTGTTGCAAACCATTAGGAAGTCCCACCTACCACCACTCAAAACAATGAAGTCCAAGATGTACCAAATGGTTCACCACCAAACAACCAAAGAACTACTGATAACACCTCCCAAACTCCAAAGAATGAAGCAAAAGATAGTCCACCAAAATTATCTCCCAAACCACCTGCAAGTAATGTTGATAAAACAAAACCCCACCGTCCTCTGTCATCTTATGGGGTGCGCACTTACCCACCAACAAATGGAGAATATAACAGGATGGTAAATGATAATGTATTGAATGAAGATGTATGGCTACATATGGATGGTAGTTTTACTAGTGGTGACACTGATGAAGAAGTTGCCAAGTATTTGGTGAACAAAGGTGACCGTGTAATGATACAGAGTAAAGTTGTTGGTGAGTAGAATTATGATGTACAATGTCAGCACCTGTCTCTGTGTAAAATTTCAGGATTTGGGAGGCAGTGGCACATTTGAGGGTGGGGGAAGGCCAGCACTGCTGTAGTTCAGGATGAAAGGAAACACCCTTAGATTTCAGGAAGGCAGCTATATAATGCAAACAAGGTACCTTAATTTGTGGAGTTTAGGATATGCAGTGAGACACCTGGATTTTAGGCTAAATTGAGGCAACTTTGGCATTCAGGATAGGTGTGTGTGGGGGGGGAGGTGGGGTGTGGGTGTGTGGGTGGGTGTGTGTGTGGGGGGGTGGGGGGTTCAAGGCTTCAGAAAGCTTGGTTGAGTTGCATTTTTTGTTTTACCAGATGCAGTGAGTTTCAAACTGCACCTTTTCCTTTCCTCATATGTCCACTTCAACCCAACTAGTCCCATTGAATTAGGTGGGAAAAGAGGGGACTTAGAACGGAGGATTGAGACACATCTCAGAAGTTCATTAGAGGGGGAAAACAGACTCAGACCCCCCTTGAATTATTTCTTTGTAGGTGATGAAAGACTCAACGTTTCTGGTGTTGTGAAGTATGTTGGTAAAGTTGGCAAGAAAACTAACAGTCCTGTCTATGTTGGGCTCAAGCTCGATCAGCCCTGTAAGTATGGCCAAACTGTGTACATTCTATCCTTAGATCTACTGTGTGCTGAAAAAGAGCAAGTGCACTTTTAATGTATCGATCAGTTAAAATTTGTCAATCTTCCCCATGGAGGTATGGCATGTTTCTCCCAAGGTATCCCATAATGCATTGTATTGAAGGATTGGGAGGCAATTAAAGCTTTTGGGGAATTACCAATTTAATTAATAAAATAAACATGCAAGCACATGCACCCAGTTGGCTCAGTTGACAGAGCACCAGACTGTTGTGCAGGAGGGCATGGGTTCATTCCCTGGCTGGACAAATGCCCAGCTGCTGTGCTGCCTTTTTAATTACATCATACTGCAAATGGTTCACCTTCAAGTCTTCTTGGACAACGACATTAAACAATGGGCCCTGTCTCCTATCCTTTCCTTAACCTGTATATGGGGGACATTAAAGAATCTGTCTGTCTATTTGGATAAGAGTAGGGGATTGTCTCCTGGTTCAACAGTCTGGTTTTGGAGCCACACATTGCTTACATTACACATGATTGTAAACTGCATGACTGCAATGTGTGCTGTAATAACTGTCAATATAAAAGTATGACACTGCTGTAAGTAGTTTGTTGTTCCCTCAGGACGAGAGGAGACCATATTTTACTAAGAGAAGGGGAATAGCTATTTTTGCTGAAATTTAATTAGTATAGCATCATTGTAATATTATTTTAATATCTGTCCTAGTTGGTGATACCAATGGTACTGTTGCTGGGAAACAGTTTTTTCATTGTGAACCAAGGCATGGAAAACTCATCAAAATGTCTGAAATAAATGCTGTCATGCATCCAAGGGTAAAACACTACTAAATTATTTATTATATTCTAACAGTTGACATTAATTCATACATTGAATGCTGGTAGTACCAGAAATAACTCCATACCTCCCCTCCGGGGTTTTAAACTGTCCTGGCATATATCTCCACTTCTTTTTGTAAGGGAATATGGTTATTTAATTCTGATACTACCCAAAGCATGATTTCTGATCAAATATTCAAGTTTCATTTACTAGACCAAATCACCTTGGGTGTAATGTTTTCCTATGTTTATCAAACAAAGAATCTATATTCTCAGGGGATTGACCCATGGTCTGAAATGAGTAAACATTGTGTCAATCGGGAATTGGTCTGTTGTCTCCTAAATAGAATGAAATTTTATCACTTTGTTGAATATTTCATTATGATTAAGCTTACTAGTAGCTGACACCATTATTACTTTCTTTTAATCCAATTTTTCAGACCAAAAACTACCACAGAGTAAAGGCAGTGACGCTGAACTGGTAAAAAGGACTTTGTTACTGAACTAGAAGAAACAAGTTTTCCATAATTTCAAAATTCAAGAACTAAAAATTCTCAAAAAAATTCTCAAGTAAATCACAGTGGTTTGTGATTTTAATTGGCATAAAATTTGGCCAACTTTCACTTCGATTTCCTTCTAGGATTATTCATGGTTTGAGAAGCTAGATCAAACACTTGAAAGAGTGTTTCATCCTCTATCCAAACACCTAGAAATTGGCTAACAAAACTTGGCTGCACCTCATTTTTCCAACCCATGTCTTGGTGTTTGGATATCAGATGAAACGTGAAGCATTTCCCATGTTTGATCTATCTATTACATGAATAGAAATATAGAATTATAGAAACAAAACAAAAGTGAAAATAGGAAAGTGAGACTTGTACAATTAAATATAGCAATTAGAAAGTTAAACTGTTTCAGTACTCTTGTAAATAGTAGCTAAAATTTAGAATCATTACATTTTTTATCATTTCCTTCCATGACAGTTTAGATGCAGAAGGTTTTACTTAGTTTTGAAATTATAGATTATTTCATTCACTTTTGATTTTTCTCATAACACTGTCACCACATCACTAGACAGTTATGATATTTCTTGACAAAGTGCTTGGGATTCTAAAACATGCAATCTATGACATGAGGTGTAATTGCATTCATTACCAAAAATGAATGTTGTACAAAATTGACAGAATATTTTTAAATACCTTTTGAGTGTGAAAGCTTTAATTATTTTTAGTTTATATATATATATATTTTTTTTTTTGTTATGCTCTGTTTACGTTGGTTAATGTCATAATATAACAAAATATTTTTAAGACTCAAATGTATAAAATAATGCATTCTAATGGAAATTTCTATTTAATATTAATGAAGGTTAGCAATTATCGTTGTTTATATTAAAAGGATATTTTAATCAAACAAGTTATCAAGTGAATTTTTCAAATGACAGGTAAAGTGTACTAAGTGTTTTATGTTGTCGTACATTCTTTGCAATAGATGACTTTACTTTAAGAGTGTAATGTTTTCCCATTTCAGATCATGTCATTCCCTCAGGTTTTATTTCTTTGTTTATGTATAAATATGGATGAAACTTAAACAGAGAATCTTATTTCCAAGAGGATAACATGGTTTGAAATGGGAAAACATTACATCACAGCTGAAAAGGTCTATTTAATACCCTAAACATATGGTAACCCCTCCCTCCCAAAAAAAACCCTGAAATAAAGCCAGGAAAATCTATTACCAGCAAGTAATAGCAAGTCTATTTATTTTAGAAAGCATATTAAGCAAATTGACCAACAATGCACATTTAAATGTATATATACATGTGATATGCTACCTGAAAGAGAGGTTACATCAAAACAATGATTAAATTCCTTCACAACCATTCACTTTTCACCTCTCAGACACTCATTAATTTCTGTTGGTTGTTAAGCTTCTCATGCAAACAAAAATCAGGAGTGTTTTCTTTCCTAAATCATTATTTTGATGATCCAGATTTCTTTTCTTTTTTCTTCTTCTCAGCTTCCTCTTCCTTCTCTTTTTCAATAACAGCCACAATCTTATCAACTTCATCTGCCTGAAGGATCTGGAAAGTGAAGGAGTGACAATATTTTGTTGAATAACCTTCACAATGAACTATTCAATTTAATAAACAGTCACTGAAATGAACAGAAAAAGTATGAGACTTCTGCAGGATTTCAACCCATGACAGGAGGTACAAGCAGTTGGGACAGTCAAGGCATGGCAAGACATGCTTACACCACTGATAATGCCACAAGCTTTTCATAGGCATGTGAAATCTGCTCTAAACCCAGAATTAAAGCCTTATATACTGAACTAAGGGTATACCCAAGGGAACTGGGCTTTTATCACAATGCACGCTTACATTTTGCAGAGGAATTTTAGCAGTGAAAATGGTATAACAGTTAAGGACTGATTGTAATTATATACCTGCAGGTCTTTACATTACCTCCATAGGTTCTCCTCTTTTCATTACTGCTAATTCAATGTTCTTCCCTCCGGTCTGTACAACCTACACAGATATGGATAAAGTGAAATATCAATTAAATATCAAAACTAAGGTTCTTATCCCAGTGAGGTTGGAAATTAATTTTTCCAAGGGTCTTTCGCCTGGAACAATCTCCTTTCTACTGTAAGCACTAACTTTCCATTATTTCTAGTCCATAATATCAAAGATATTACTTTTTGAGATTTTCCTGTGCTGAAGAGGGCTCAATATAGCTGCCTATCAATGGCCAAAATGAAGTTGAAATTTTACTACTGGCCGGCAAAAATAATTTTGAACTGCCAGAACTGAACAGAAATAATTTTGAACTGTCAAATGGAAAAAAAAAATGTCGGGGGAAATTTCACTTCACCAAAATCATTTAATGTTCATTAACGACAAGCAAAATGTCCAGAATCAATTATCATGTCATCAACTTGATGTGTGTTCTGTGATGTGTATTGGTTCCTGTGTGTACCATTTGGCTGGGCACTGAAGTGGATTTCTTAAATAATGAGCAGGAAACGATTCAGCAAATTCGTACATATGCCATAGCAGTACCATACCGTTGCAGTACCATACCGTTGCAGTGCCATACTTTAGAGTAGCTGTGAGTGTGCACCATGTTTGGATGATTCCAACGAAGACAATGGGAAACCATTTCAGTGTTATAGTATGTACATTGCATTGTGTGTACGGCAAGCCAGTACTGTAAGTATCCCACTCGTGAAAACCACTCTCACTGATACCCATACAGGTACACCTTTTGGATGGTGTACTGCACAATGTTCAAGGTCCCAACCCCAATCTTTTACTTCCAATGTCTGAATATAGCATAATCCTACCTCTAACAGAGCCTTGACGGCCAACTTGACAGTTTCATCATCTGAATTAGCAACCTCTTCTGAATAATGCTTCTCTAGGAATTCACGTACAGTTTTAGCACTGCGCCCAATCGCATTAGCCTGTTACAAAAAAAGAATGACAGTGAGTTAAAATTACCTTTTAATTTCAACAATTGAAGAAAAAGTTATATCCTGCTCTACTAAAACTCCCACCACCCAGTTATCTCAAAACGCTTCTCTCTTGTGCGAAATGTCCTCTGTGCAGGGTTCGAGACTAACTTTTCAGCTTGCTAGCCCATTGGGTAGTGACAGGTTTGATTCACTAGCCAAACCAAATTTTTCAAGCGCAAAAACCACCAGCCAAAATGGAATTTTTACTAGCCTGTGGCTAGTTGGCTACCGTTAGTCTCGAGCCCTGTCTGTGTATTGGTCTAATACTAATGGTTGAGAAATACTATCACATGAGAAAGAAGGTGCTGCCAGTATACCTCCTCAGATTAAGCAAAATGAACTCCAGAAATGGAATTAAAAGCATTTTAATATCAGTGAGAAGGAAACGTTTCAGTTCATATTTTTGACAAAGGAGAAATGCCATGAAATATAAAATTGAAAATTTTTGGCCAATTTGCCCATATTTGCATGTATACTTGAATTATTAAATTAAATTGAATTATTAAATTACTGGTAAATGAATGAATTCCATACCTTCCATGCATGGTACGTGCCTGATGGGTCTGTCTGGTACAGATTGGGTGTACCATCAAAGTCAAATCCAACAATAAGTGTAGAAATACCAAACGGTCTTCTGCCGTTACTCTGTGTATAACGCTGGAAATTTAATAGCAATGTACGTAAAGGATTAGTTGTTTATTATGTCACGGGGGAGAGGGGTTATTTTAGAGGGAGGAATGATTTTCAAAATCAGCTGAAAATTGGGGTACATTTTTTAAAATTTCAAAATACTGGGGGGGGGGTCAGAATAGTTTTAGGTTTTATGCTTTCATGTTACTTTTAATTTAAACTTCCTAAATTTGGAAGAGGGGAATATGTATTTTATAGACAGGAATTTTAGTGCGATACAAAATGTAATTAATATTTTTTCAGAAAACCACCTGCCCCACCCCCACTAAGTGATGAAATAAAGAATCTGTCCATAAGAAAAGAGGGCCAGCACAAAATTAATGAAATTACTTTGGCATCAAAATAAATATAAAGGTAGACTTATCAAGGAAAAATTTCTAAACTTTTTGTTTAAAACATAACGTAAAAGAGAACATGTCAGTAATAAATAAATAAATAAATAAAATGTAGATCCTGAAACTACTAGAATTAAAAATAGGAAACAATTTAAAAAAAAGAAAAAAAAAGTTCAAAGTTAGAAAAAAATAACATCCTTCCCACACCGGGAATCGAACCCGGGCCACGGCGGTGAGAGCGCCGGATCCTAACCACTAGACCATATGGGAATTCATGATTACGAATGGTAATTTTAAGGATTATATAGTTTCGCATTATATGTATTCGTGCTTTACAAAACTAAGCTCGTATTTCTAAGAATAACAAATACTCACTTGTTTTAAAGTTGCTATATGTCTAGTTATATACTCTAGTGTTACAGGATCTTCTACTGTCAGCTTGTGACTTTGACACTCTACTCGTGCTCTGTTCACTAATATTCTTGCGTCGGCCGTAAGTCCTGCAGAACCACACATATCCTAATTATTACTAAATCTAAATTAGCTAAGATCGTAGAATTCGATTAACAAGAATTATTTTCAACGAACCTGCAAATGCCATGAAAACGTGGTCATCTAAAGAGCAAATCTTTCGCACAGTTCTCGGGTCTTGAAGCTTGGCAACAGCCTTTCGCTCTACTCCTAGTACGACAAGATTTTTTCCACGGACTCCCACCTTGAGAATAGAACACTCACATCAGTAATAAACATCAGTATCTCGTATTCTCAAAATACGACGCACTTGTGAGCAAGACTTCGTAAAACAAGATGTACAAAAGTCCGGAAAAAACTTACTGCAGTCGAGCCCTTTTTCACAGCCTCCTGAGCATATTCCACTTGAAATAAATGTCCATCGGGTGAGAAAACTGTTATAGCTCTATCATATGAACCCCCAGACATAGCGATTGAAGTCCTAACTCTGTATAACGCTTAATTATACTAAGTATTTTGCGGATTTTGTTCTTCAAATCTCAACTTTTTTTCTCTTTTGTAAAAAGAATGACTCGGCAGGCTCGGCTGCTCGGCAACACCAGCTGAGTGACCACGTGACTCTACCCAGAATGCAGTGTGAGCCTAGCGCGCCAAAATACAAAACAAAATGGCGGACAGCAACAACAACAAGAACAAGAATTGAAAAAAAAAGGTTTGATTTTTCTTACTTTATTCAGTATAAATAGTTTGAATGCGAAATTTCCTTTACTTAAATAGTTTTGCATTATGTTAGTAATGACATGACAACGCTGTGTTTCATTTTCAAAGGTTTTTTATACGATGTTTTTATGTAGCTTATTAAGCTTAACCCTTATTAATCAACTCAGCTTTTAGTTTATGTAGGTGGTTTGCAATCATTCCCTAGAGAATAAAAAAGCAAGAAACATGGCTGTGTTGGTTGATATAACAAGAGTATTCATTAAAAATCTCTTGTAAAGTTCTCCTAACATAGTCGCTTTGATGTCACATCAAAAAACCAGCAATAATCCTAATTCGTTGCACTTTCATTGTTTTTGTTTTTATTTTTTCATGCTTAACGTCAATACACGCATTATTATTAGGAATTGCAGAAATACTCAAGGCCCCTGTAAATCGCTTTTTTTTTTTCCTTTCATTGATTCAATTCATATAGCTTGATGACCAGGCCAGAAGAATCCGGTAGATCATTCTTCACCTAAAGCACTGTTAACACCATCCCAGTGGTATTTACCCTCAGTAAAGGACATTAGGACATGGAAGGTGTTACACCCACTGCGAGAGAAGTGGCTTCCAAGATGCTGACCAGATCTGGGTCAGTAAACAGGAACAGAAATGTCAAGGAAGTAGTGACAATACCATCTGAAGATGCTACTCCAAAAACACTTGTAAGTCAAAGTGTTATCAAGTAACTTCATATGCTACAATAGGCCCCTTGCAGCATGTCAGAATGCAGCTGAATTTGGAGGGCAAGACAATAGGTTTCTGGTTCTTAGGAGTTGAGATTCTTTTGTCTTGCCCTTCAAATTCAGTTGCATTCCGACATGCTGCAAGGGGCCTATTGCTTGTTTGCAACCATTCCGAAGAGGATCAAAAGACAAAGGCATGGCGGCCATGTTGGTGGTACAAACAAAAGGACCAAATGAGAAATCTTTTGGTTAAATACCACCAACATGGCCACGGTGATGTAACATGTGAACAAAAAATGCTATAAAGGGATGCAATGATAATTTAAATTAAGGGAGAATGGTGTAAACAAGGGAAGGGGGAGTCAATAAATAGGCCGTCATCACGTCATTCTGATTTTTCTACTGCTGAGAATAACAAACACCAATTTATCAAACCCTTAAACAACCTCTGGGCTGATCTAAGTCAGGGCATGGCTAACTTGCAGATCAAATTGGAATTTAATATGTTGGGTTTTAAGGAGGGAGGAAAACCATAGAACCTGGAGAAAAACCCTTGAATCAAGGAAAATACCTAACAAGAAACTCTATTCACACGAAAAGTGAAGTCCAGGAATCAAGTGCGAGACCCCAGAGAGGAGACTTCCTACCACTGTGCCACACTTGATCCCAACAAGAACAAAGAGACTGGGCAGTAAACTTTGCCTGACAATACATGTTTTGAAACTGCTTGTTAAATTTATTTAACATTAATGCATTGTAAAAACACTTTTGCTTCATGTCGCACTTTCATGTCAGTGTTTATCTTTATATCAACAGATTGGAGGGATCCTTGAAGCCGCATCTGTTAGTAAGAGTGCTTTTATTTCACACCACACAAGAAAGTCAAAGCTGACTAAAAGTCCTTCTACAGGACCACCAGTGAAAAGAAACAGACCAATGAGACAGTCTTTGGGAGATAATGCTACTCCAAGGACTATGATAACTAACTTCTTAATAGAAGGTAAGTTATTGATTATAGTACCAAATTGCAGGTAGCGTGCTATAGGACATTAAACTGTTTTATTCAGCCTGATCCAAAAGCCATATGGGGTGGCAAAAGCTGGACTAGACTTGGTTTAATGATAATGATATGAAATATATAGCTAATACACTTAGTATTGTCACTGAAAAAAGCTTAAAGCCTAAAGCTTTGAGAGAAGAACCAGGAAATATTTTTCACTGTGACATTATTACAATAAGAAACTCACTGTATGCTTGCAAATTCTACATCTTGGACATATATTCCTTGATTCCTAGATAGCCTACAGTGAAGTTTGTTGGTAAGCAAAAGATAAAAGAAAGCTTTTAGGCTTTTTCCAGTGACAACGTTATTAGAATTAGCTATATATGGGTTGGATAGAGATAAAATGTTCTTTTCCCACTGCTATCCTGCAGCTGTCAATCATAAATGTTTTGTATAATGTTAAATCCTATATTATTTTCACACAAAAAAAAAATAGCCTCACCAGAGACCCCACTGGAAGTACCTCTGCATCCTGCTGATGAAAAGTTACCCGATGAAGAAGACGATACAGGAAACAGAACCCTGCTTTATAGCATGCAAGATCCAGTATTGCCTTCAGTGTCAGAGATGACCAATAAAGAGGTATGTAAACTGATATTTTGCACATTCCAAAGGATGCATAGCTACTTGACAATAGAATCATAATTGTGGAGTTATTCGTAAGAGAGAGGGTTTAAATTTGTATTAAAATTACTTGCATTATTTGTAGGAAATAACTGACGATGCAGTAGAGAATTTGCCCATTATGGGCTACAGGAGTCAAATGGAAGTTCCTGGTAATTTAGAAGAAGCAAATGAGATTTCAGTACAAAGAGATTTGCAGAATAATGAAAAAGGTACAAAAAGCCCAGGTCTTGTTTCCTTTTTAAAGCCTTGTATTAGTATGGATCTTTTCAGTTTTTAAAAATAATATTGATTGTAGAACCTATTTTTACTGACTTTGAACAAAATCATGATGGGTTTACCATAAGGTGACTGCTTGCCCTTCACCTTCTATACCTCTTATTAATGGGGTGCGAGGGCCATACCACATGTTATGGACTGACTTTTGTCCACTGCATTATGGTTCAAGCCCATAGTGCACAAGCCAAACAAAAGTGGGAATAATGAGGTTCTATAACTTACGTACATGTATGGACTGAGCAAGTGAGGTTGATAACATGTTTATTATATGGCAAGGTGAAAACTAAAATAAGGTTAGTGATCTAAATCATAAGTTATGGACTGCAAATTGGCCAAGGAGAGCATGTGACATTACCTTGCCATATAATAAATTATATTATACCATGCTTTCAAAGTTTTGATTGTAATAAATTTTACCTCTGTAGAGGATGCTGAGAATCAAAGTCCTGCACCAGTAAATGCTGATGAGATCTCCACACACACAAGTCCTGAAGAATCATATGGGTTTGACAGTATCCAAGGTAAATATACTGATGTGCCTTTTTCCTCTGTAGAGGATGCCGAGAATCAAAGTCCTGCACCAGTAAATGCTGGGTCACATATCATACCCAGTCAAGCTGATAAGATCTCCATAAACGCAAGTCCTGAAGAATCGCATGGGTTTGACAGCATCCAAGAGAAGAATACTGATGCTCCTTTAGCAGAGGCAAGTTCAGAGGCACCAGAAAAAAGCAGATGGAGGGACTTGGTGACTCCTCATCTGCCAATAAGGAAAAAGAACATTCTGTCTGAGAAACAGCAAGTGGAAGTAGAAGAAGAAAATGAAAGGTATTATATGTAAGAGGGGCAAATTAATACACTGAAATTCACAAACAAGGGACTAGCCAGCAATCTATACTAGTATAGATTGTTGGTGTATAGAACAGGTTCCATAGTATTTTGGGCTCTATTTTAGAAAGTTGTGCAAGAAAATGCATTAACACACAATATGATGTTGCCTGTTACATTTCTTGCAACTGGGTTTTTGCCATTTCCTTGTTGCATGCAATGTCACAGACAACATTAAGTCCTGTGTCTGAGCCTTAACTCACACTGCAGAAACCTTGACTAAAACCAAAGCACCAGATTAATGTACATGTAATTGTTGTATACCTAAAGTGTCATCATACATGAATTTTGTTCAAATACATTGTTACTGTAATGATAAAATGGGGGGAAAAAATTGTAAAATCCATAGGGCTACAAAAGCTGTCAAGAAACCACCACCTGCAAATAAGAGAATCAAGACGAAAAGGTCAGTGAAAGTAATATTTTACATGACAACCAGATAATGGTGCTGGTGCTGGTAATAATGGTGATGCAGCACCTGTACTGTTTGTAGCATCACTGAGTAGCATATTATATATACATGTAGTGTTTGTAGTGTCTGTAGTGTCTGTAGTTGCATCTAACTGTTAAGAGTTGCGGCAGAAACACCTTGATGATGAGGAGGAGGAGGAGGAAGAGGAGGAGGAGGATGGTGGGGGTGGGGGTGGGGGTGGGGGTGGTGATTGATGATGATGATGATGATGATGATGATGATGATGATGATGATGATGATGATGATGATGATGATGATGATGATGATGGTCATGATCATGATCATGATACATGTTCAGTTGTAGTTAATAAGATAATGCTTTCTTACCCACTGTTTAGTACTCCTGATGATACAAATCTTCCACAAAGCTTAATCAAGAGCATATTCCAGCATTTCTCTACGAGCAGGATTTCAAAAAACACTCTTAGATCCATTGAAAAAGGGTAGGTAATTTTGCAATGTTTACTGGCTCAATAAAGCGGAATGTCTGTCTTTCGAACAGGAATCATGGGTTCTTTCCCAGGCCTGACCAACATTCAGGGTCTTTGAATAACTGAGAAGGGGCTGTTGCCTGTGTTCAACATACTGTCAGGGTTCGTGCTACTCCTTAAACTCCTTAAAAGCTCCTTAAATTTAATTTGCGTTTTCAAGGGCACTTGAAAAGCCCTTGAATTTTAGAAATTGTGCTCAAACTCCTTGAAAACTCCTTGAATTTGTTAACAGTAGAAAAAGATTCCAATATTTCTGGTCATGCAGAGTTTTTTATATAAATATTAATGACAAGGAAATCGTGAGCAGTTGCTGCTGGAAAATATTCAAATGTAAAATTTGATAATTCAAAATATAGCAAGTGTTTCTTTCCCCAAGCAAGGAGTACTGTGAAGGGTCCGTTTGGTACATCATGTGCTTGAAAAATCATATTTGGGTCCTTGAATACTCCTTAAATACTCCTGAAATTTTAATTTTTTACCTCAGCACGAACCCTGTACTGTATTCACATGGTTTGACTTTCATTTATATTCGCATGAAAGCCCCGTCATTGAATACGCAAATGCTGTAGTAGAAATGTGTTTGCTGATTTGGTCTATCAGTGATGAACTGTTGCATGTGTATAGCCCGTTTACACTGGCAATTTCGTCGCGCGGCTTGAGCGCCGATTTCAATGGCGAATTTATCGTACCCCAAATCGTGTGTATTTTTTGCGCTTAATTTTAAGCATGTTCGAATTGGTGGCGAGTTGTGCTCGATCTGTCGCTGTAAAATCAGCATAAAATTGCAGTTTAAGTGGTGTGACAAGATTGCTAGTATAATATATGAATAAGTTTCTTCTTGAGTTAATTGTTATATTCCTTTTTTCAGATCTAGTGTGTTTTTCAAGCAAATCTCATCAGATCTAATGGCCTATTCCAAGCACGCTGGTCGGAGTACCATAGAGATTCGCGATGTGGAGCTTCTGATGAAAAGGTAACGAAATACAATACATCAAAGTACTTGGACATTATGTGCAATTGAACAAAATGAAACTTTGCAAGATGCATTTATTTTACTTAACTAAAAACGCTGACTTCAGAAAATGGGTTTTGGATAATCTCAACATTGATACTAATAATTATTTTTTGCTATTAATTATCATTATTAGTATCGTCGTGATCCTAATTTATTTCACTGAAATTGAGTACAGTATAATGATTCCATAGTGCACAGATACTCCAGGTCATCTCGCTACGAAGCGCGCGAAGGATTATTTATCAAAGCAAACCAGGTTTAATACCAGGATCAATACCGGCACAATATCTCAACGATTCCATTGGAACGACAAATAAACCTCGAAAACAAAACATAAATCTCAGATTATGATAAAACTTCTACTTTCTTTTGTAAAATTCCATCTCGAAAGACGTCATATTTAGATTCATAATTTTCACATTTTACGATGCAACAAAAATAATTCTGATTGGCTAATACTGACCGGAAGTGCGCGCGCGAATCACCTGGCTCTATTGTTGTTGTTAAACCAGTAGGGCACTTAAAAATTAATTTATTCGATTTCGATGGCCCTAACCAGTAATTTTGGTTTTAATTCTGGTTCAACTTGCCCTAGTCTTCCTGGCTTCAGCTCTATCATTTATACTTGTAACTACGTACTTTATCATACACAAATCTTTGAAACAAATTCATGCATGTTCTTCTGTAGATGATAGTAACAATCCCCCTTTCATATATTACTAAGAGGGAAGGAAAAAGCTTGCAGTCCTACAGCAATTAAAAGTTACCCTTTTCAAAAATGCAACAGCCTGTCCAGAAACTGTTCTGAATTTTTTCTGATTTTCTGATACTCCAGGCAACATTTCTGTTTCTTTTCCCTCTCATCGTCTTTTCTTTTTCCCAGGCAAGGTTTCATCACTGACAAGCAATCCCTGAACTCTCTAATCGAGAAATACTTGCCCCTGGAGTACAGACAAGAGCTTATACCAGTGGTGCAGTCAGGCAACAAAGTTGTGCTGAAAAAATCGACTTAACAGCCCTCTCGTAATGATGTGTTGCCAGTCATTACAGCACTGTACCTGACTTGTTTGACTAACCAGGTTTACCACTGTTGCTCATAGAGCAGATTTCGTATGACTGTGAAAAAGTCGCGGCACGAACACGGCGCGGACACGGTCAAGGCGCGGCAAGG
>JAAAQI020027345.1:0-19083 GCA_011800005.2 Stichodactyla mertensii | reverse complement strand
TTACGCGCGCTTTGCGCGACACTATCTACTTCTTTGCTTCTGTGAGTCCAAGAGAGGTCGACTTGGAGCAAGTCTAGTCCGAGATATAAAAGATAAAATTCTCGATTAACCGATGTATAGGGGCAACTCCCCATAAGCATCAATATCATCATCATCATCATAATTATCCAACATAATCATCATCATCACCATCATCCTCAACACATCATCACTCCTAACCCTCCTCTACCAGTCCTTTAATGTGCAAGAGATGCAGACACATGCAAATATTAAATACATTATTATATATAGAAAAAGAAATCAGCATCACAGTTATCGAAAAATTCGATGAATATCTGCATAACCAACCGCGGTTTGTTAGGATCACCAACGGAAAGAGTCTCTTGACACAAACGGCCATCGCTTGACTATAGGATTGAGGTCAAAATCAACTCGGACAACATACACGGCTAAGAATACAAGGAAGAACTATCTACAAGCTTTCGAATCCGCGCCCAAAAAGTTTACTTCATCTTCATCAATCTTGAAAGTTATAAATAATATATCACGCCATAACACTATTGTTTATCTATCAACCAACGCAAATTCTACGATAAAGTTGCAGGTAGCGATTAGAAAATTGATGATTTCTTGGTACTTAGCTTATAGCTGGAAGCTTATTGTCCGGATAGTAAAAAATTTAAACATGAAAACAAAGTTTGAGTATTCACTATTTGTCGAACTAAAAAGGTACAATAATTAGCGGATCGGTTTACCGGCAGGAAAAAAAACCCGAAATATATTGAATGTTAAAGAAGAAAAATATCAGACAAAGGAATACAGTATTAAATAAATACGATTCGAGATAAATAAGGAAGAAAAAAACTTGTTTTAAAATACTCAATAAACTGGCATTCAAAATTCTTGGCTTACAAGTTTATTACACCATCATGATAGAAAACGCTAGATTCTGTCTCATTAGAAAAGATGTTTGGGGCCGTAATTTTTTATCTGGAAAGTCTAGAATTTACTTCCTCTTAGAATAAGTGTTTCTACTCAAACTTGAAATATTCATGTTTTGATAAAAAAATTTAATCAGTCAAAACAAGCAACCGCGGAAGAATTTCTCTGGAAAATGCGTGGAAACGACTTTGAGAATATGCCTAGGACATCAGAAATAAATTCAGATATAAAACTTTTTAGACAGAAATTTAGAATATTCCTTATTTTGATCTTTTTGGAGCTAATAATAATTCAAGAAATATTGTATAAAAGCTTTTTTGGAAAGAAATAAGAACTTTTCTCATTGCGATGGACGTAAAAGAGGGGAAAAAAAACCTTGCGACAGGTTCAATGGGAGGGGGTTTACCCAATAACAATAGCCGTAACCGCAGATTCTTCATTAAATTTCCCAATAATCAATGACTCAGTTCAACTATATTCTGCATATAAATTCATTTTGATGTTTTGCTATGTGTGTTTTTCCCATTTATAATTAATCTGTTCTGTTATTCTTAGGGTCTTACCAAGCTCGCTCCATGTACCTGAGCAAATTAGAATCTTAATTGTTAATATTTGTACTTCAAACTACGACCTAGACAAAATAACCGACTGTGTGTAGCTTCTACCACGAAAGCTAGGGAAATGTTTCTTAAAATCATAACTCGCTGACTTTTATCACGTGCTTTTTAGATATTTGGAGCTGAAATCACATTAGTGAGAAACTTGCGATCCTATGCTTGGCATTTACACTCAAATGGCTTCCCTCTCTGGACCAATCAGAAAGCACGAAAAACCACAACAGCCAATCAACTACGCTACTGAACACGGTACTCATGGAACAGAATATTTTAATATAATCAAGTTATTCACTATATTATTAATGAGTAAGTTATCTAAAGCTGTTTCCTTTACCTTGTCTCCACGGAAGATCTTTCCATATTTCGCAATCACGATGTGTCCAGTGACATTAACTTGAAGTTCCTTTAACTTTTCAAAATCTTCTACTCGGGCATAGTTTACGAAGATCAAGCGGGCCTGGATGCAAGAACAAAAAATCGTTCAATAATACATTTAAGAACCTTAATCAAAGAGGGTTTGCACGTTAAGTAGGTGTGTCTTCGTGCTATAGTTTAGTTCACTGACCGGTCGATACAAACAACGGTCGCTCTAAATAAGGGTTCGAAGTCAGTCGTTCGGTTAGCGGTCGGGTTAGTGGTCGGACATTCGGTGGGGTAATTAACACATCTATCTCACAAGGTGAAAGGAATCAATATTTCCTACGAATTTGACATACCGTCACTTCGCCAGAGGCAGAATAGGCATTAAACGGTGGGAGAACTCTTTCATTTTCCTCGTCGTTTTCCACAACCTTCTCTTTCTGCTGAGCTCGGAAAACTTCATTTCCATTACCTTCTAATATGCGCGCAAGGCCAGGTTTTTTTGGAAAAGACAAAAGAATATCGTATCTCTTTAATTCTACTTTATCCAATCCGTAATCCTGCCATTCTTTTTGGATGTATTCAGCTTGCTCTTTGCTTTCTTTTGACCCACCAAAGTGAGGTTTACTTGAAAAGTACCTAGAATAAACAACAGTTCAATTCAACTTGTATAATTTACACTTGTAACTCCAGCTTTGATAAAACGGCAGGACTTCAGTAGTGCAGAGAAGCATAAAGCGATAAACTCAGCCCGCTGCATGTCGTTAAATGGGTTGGCGCTAACTTTTTTGCTTCAGTGAAGTTCTGAAAACATCACGATACACTTTGACCACGGCGTCCACATTTAATATTTACCAGTAATCACCAATACGAAAGCGAGTTATGAGACACCTTAATCCAACGAACTCTCCGCCGTTTCAAACGAACACCATTAATTTGCAGAACTAAACGTAATCTTTTTGCCTCTTTGCGCATCATGACCACTAAGGAGGCCGAAAGCAAGGACCATATGACCACAAAATATCTTGACAAAACCTTCTTCATGGACAGAAACTACGGCAATGACAAGTGGTTAGGAATTAAGGTTTCTATGCCACTTCCACTCGACAAAATCAAGAATGTTCTGTGGCTATAACTATCACAATGGACCCTTACATTGTTGAAGTGTACTTCTGGATTGTCAGTGTGTGCAATCTTCCATATCATAACATATCTATATAACAATAAATCACCTTGTAACGGCATTACTTTAGGAAATAAAAATATAATATATCGTTTGATACCATACAGCCAACGACATCTACACATAGCTAGTTTAAACTATATGATGGTGTATTTTGGAACTAGATAGCCGTTTGTTTTTTGTTGATATAGGATGTTTTTCTCTCTAGCTGTAACTTTAGATTGACTAACAACGTTTGAAGTCAACGAAAACGTCTTGAATTTGGATTTTGAATAAGAAATCATTGGTTCTATATACCAATTTATATACCCCTGGAGAGGGCTGGCCGTGAATTTAGATTCATAACAACTGCAGGCAGATGTTTCTTTACAAAAAGGCGTTCCCGATGGTGCAGTTTCAAGCCAATAGGAAGAAGCGCAAAGACACTGGTAAAGGCCTGTCAAAAGGCGCATAAATAGAATACGCAACTTAGCGATGGGAACCTAATCAAAGAAATATTTACGACCGTTCCCTCGGTGTTTGTCCTTTGCCAGAGGTTAGCATGTAAACTAAAATACGATCCCCGAATTCGTTGGAAATTTTTTTGACAACTTTCCATTCCGGGCTACAACTGGCTCATCCACTTCAAATTTTTTTCCCTAGAAAATTAAATTGCTTTTCATAAGAGATTTGGTGTTTTGAATTTCTTTTTCAATTCTGTGGTATTGATATTAATTTCTTGATTAAAATTCGGTTGAGCACAGGCGTTCACCCAAGATAAAGTCTTGAAAAATCTAACGTCCCTTATCAACATGTATGTACAGAGGTCCCGATCTTTCAAAAATATATAAAATAGCATTCTCCTAACTTAGAAATTTAGCATCTTTATCCGGCATCTTTACCCGAACGCGCAACGAACTGTTTTTGGAAATTTTTAGGGATGGGAAAGCCCATATCAAAGCCCTAGATAATTTGAAGTAAGGTCTTGTCAACATAGGTTTCCTATGGAATTTACCTCAATTCATTTTCGATGTTCAACGAAGAAATATTTTCCGTAGCATCTTGGAAGAGTTGGTCGATATCTAGCGATGGAGTCGGCCTGTCACATCGATGTACTACAAGTCGAACGACGTAACCAACGGCAAAAGCGACTCCGAGAAGCACCAAAACAGCAACCACCAGAACGATCACACGAATACGAATTCTCTGATCTTCTGGTTCTTCTTTCTCTTCTTTCGGTGGTTGAAACTCGACTTCTTCTTTCTGCCTGAAAGGGGCAGTCTCCCCTTGTTCGGCTGTCTCAGCTGTTTCAGCCATCTCGGTGTGCAAAAAAGCTGCCGGCCTCTTCGTTTGACCTGACGTTCGCTGTCGACCGAGAGCTGCTTGCAACCCAGAAGTCTCCAGACTGAATAATTAGGATGACATCTAATGCAGCATGCGCTATGCTAATGCCAAGCCTATTGTGAGAGTTGATTGTATGTAAACTAACAAAATTGAGAGAAGCTGACGATGATTCGCCAAACGCCCAGAACTAAACCAAAATAAGGGTTGGCAACCTTGAAATTTGAGGCAATCAAGATGTCAAACTTGTGGCCTCTTCTTCATTTTCAATCTGGGCAAGCAAATGGATGCGATGAATACATGGAGATTGTTGGAAGATCTAAACTATAAACCTCAAAACTTCATAGGACTTAAGATATTCCTGCAAAGCATAAGAATAAACAAGTACATGAATAATCTATGAAATAAATCTATTTGACAGGAATTAACATTTCTAGCGAAGTAAGCTTATATAGTGCTTCCCTCTCCATGCGCGTGATGAGGAAACCAATCGTTTGACAGTTTTTAGGTGCTAAAGCTAAAAGCAACATAAAATTCGCTGCGCTTTGAGATTTATTTCAAAATCAGAATTGAAATGCAGTGTTTATGTTTTCGCTACCAGTTGAGATTTCAGAATCAACTCTTACTTCTTTTGGCAAAAACAAAGCCGTCTGGAGCTCTTGTCATTGATATCAGTGCTAAATCTAACGCCTCGTTTGATTGGTTGCTTATTTTCTAACACGTGTTTTGATTGGCTAAGTCCCCCCAAGCCATCGAGTAAATAGTCTCATCGATTAGAGTCATTGATCCCGACCAAATTTTCACAAAATGGTGGCCATTTAACTCACTTTCTTTTCCACAAAGCACCCCATTTTGGTCGTTGAAACGGATTCTGCCGCCATGTCGAATAGCCAGTTCGCTTTGAGGCCAATCGATGGAGGAAAAAGTACCATTTTGCCCTTGGGAACGACGTCCATTGGACGAGGGCCTTTACTCAGTGTATGTATTCCTCGTTTGATGTGTGCTAGAAACAACGACATCGGCAGCTTTGTTCTTTACTTTTATAGCTCCCTTTTTCATCCATGTGATTGGAAAAAAACTCATTCGAGTTATTGACTTTGTATTTATGTATGTAAATCCTCGTGATTACTTCAAATCCCTCTCGATCAGATTTGTTCTGGTGTCTTTTCTGTATGCTCGTTTATCGAGATCAAAAGAGCCCTTTGAACGCTCAAGTTCTTGTCGTTCTTTCCGATCTAAACCAACACTGTACCCTAGCATAGATATTACTTGACGTTAACAGACACTTGCTCATTTTTGTCCAGTTGTATATCCTGTTTCCTAGGTAACTGTTGACGGTATATTTTCTGTACTTTACAGTAGGCAGCTATCAGTTCATATAAATTTCCAAGTCGCCTTTTTCAGCACATTTGGAATACAACGATAAATATGTCATTGTTTTGGTCAAAAATATTCATTTCATTTTTGAAATAGTAATTATTCAAGGCGAGAGATCAAATGCACCGGTCTAAGCCTTCTTTTTATTGATATTGTTTTATTTTTACAATTACAGATGCATGTTATAGCATTAAAACTGGGATACTGAACTAAATATCCAAAGTTTTTTTATCCTAGAAAAAGTATTGCATTAAATTCAGTTTTCTAGCTTCACTCTTTATGGTGTTTATCAATTTCCAAAGGTGGTTGATAAGAGAGTGTCAAGATCCCATGCAATTCTTGAAGCACAAAACGACAGACTCCTGGTCACCGCTGTAAGTATAACAAGAAAATCAGATTTTAATTTAAAAATTAAACTAAAGTTTACAATATAAATTGACTGCATGCTGTTAGTATTGATCAAGTATGAAACGGTTGAAATGGGATGAGAGAGAATGAGAAAGAACCTGGTGTCAATCAACAGAGTATGTAATCAGAACAATGTACTATTATAGTTGACCATAATTAATAAACAAATAATTTTTGGGGGGTGGATAAAGGTACCTGGGCTTTCTGTCTTCTGGGCTTCCTGTGGCAAAGGAAATACCTACCACAGGAACCCATCACAAATGTTACTTTATTAATTGTAGTTTACAAATTTCTTTTTAAGACTCATGCCAATCCAACATTTTACAAGATAGCAGACAAGGATTCCTTCTGTCCTTTAAAGAAAGATGAGAGCAGAGAGCTTGTTGTTGGAGATCAGATATCCTTGTTGCCAAACCAACATGTCTTCCAAGTTGTAGAGAAAAGTAACTTGGAGAAATCAAGCACAGATGTTGGAACAGCTGAACTATCAAATACAGAAAAAGGTAAAAAATAATATTATTATTCATGAAAAAATTATTATTTTATAAGTCTTATTGTGATTGTTTTTGGTACTGTAAAATTGATAACATCTGTAGTCAGCTGGTAGGAATTTTTTGACCAATTACTGCACATATTTCACTAATATGGCTGTTCATCTTTCTATCATTTAAAAATTAAAGAAAACTTTCATCATTAAATGTCACTGTGTGTGATAAGAAGCCACAAAAACAGTTAAAATCAGCAGAACCTTCAATCAGTGAAATGAAAAATTCATCAAAACAAAAAACTAGAATTATCTGTACAAAAAATCTGTCTTACAAATGAAGAACAGGGTTTGATAGTTTAATAAATAATTAATGCTCTGTCTAAGAAAAATATTCAATTCCTCCTTTCCCATGCCACAGGGGAGAATCAAGGGGAAGGGTACAGGGAGTGCACACACACCTCTCCCTCAAAGACGAGCTATTTACAGTCAATTAATATGGATTGGAGGCTTGAAATGGTTTTTGACATGGCATACATTAACAAACAAATGGCCTGGAAAAACTTTATCTGGTTAGTGGATGACAAAAAGTAGACCCAATAGACCAAAAAGTAAAGATTAGAATGAAATTGAAAATATGATGTGAGAGGTTGCTATAACAGTGATAGAACACTTCAAATGTACACAAAGGTTTTCATTCAAAAAATTATAACTCAAAAATGGCATGGAAAAATTGTTTAAAATGGGTTTATTTTAACTTCATGATCCAGTCTTTGATTTGAAAGAAAAAGAAAAAATTCTGTAATAGGAAATTCTTAAAAATCAAACAAATTTATTATAAGATGTTCCCTCTCACAGAATGTTTAAATTTTTTCTTAGCACTTATGAACCCTAAAATAAAAACCACATGCAAGGTTTAAAGAAATTTTACTGTCCGGTTTTCAAGTTATATTAGTTTAAATATGAGCTTTTTGGGGGAGACAAAATTTTGATTTTGCAAGTTCAAATGATTTTGTCCACGTCATTAAGAGCATGCACATGAAACCATTTTGAGCCTTCTTAATATTATAGATCTACTTTTGGTGTTTGAGTCCCTGTCATAAATGGTGTGCCCCTCAAAAAGTCCTGGACATATCCTCCCCTGCTCCTTCTAACAAGAAAAATACAAAATTGAGAGTGTGTTTTTTATAATAAACTCTTTCCTATTAGGTGCTGCTGAAATGAAATTCTATGGGTCAGAAAGAAAGATTACTTTGCTTTAATCTTTTTCTTTTCTCAGAAGAAAATGGTAATAGTTTGATGGAAAATAAAAATACATTAGAAGGATCATCTAAATCATCATCTTCAAAATCCCCAGAAGAGGAAGATGACCAAGGTCCAGAGTCTGCTGAAAGAACTGAACAAAACAACCATGTAGGTTAATAAACACATACATTCCTTTCCAGTACTTTAAACTCTTCACATTTAATAGTGTTGAATAAGGCACTGCAGTGCATATGGACTAGATGACTTGTTGTCTTTCACTGCTTGGTAAACTTTCCCTGGTGAGATGATATTCAGTTTTCCAAGAGAGTCAAAACAGAATTCTTGATAAGTGATAAGAACCACTAATGACTAGGGAAGCATGGGTGACATACTGTCTCTAACATGCTATTATTTGAAGGTAGGGTTTGTAGGTTATCTTCTACAGTATGCTTGATAGGGCTTTCCTGAGATTCACTGATTTTCGTTATGCAAAAACTAACCCTTTTTGGGGCACCTTATTCTCCTGTGTCTGCCTCTTGTGATTTTGCCAATAAATGTGTAACGTCACGCACACTCCACACCCTTTAAAAAGAGAATAATTTTTAAAAATTGTCTTTGTAGGAGAAGGAAATGCCAATAAAACCTGAAGAAGAGAGGTTGCAGAAGAACCGTACCCTACCAGCATGGATGCTTCCAGAAGGGAACTCGAGAGAACAAAACAATCTTACCGAGGCAGCTCCACCCAAACCACGTGGCAGAGGACGACCAAAGAAAATCAAGGATCCTGAGATAACCGAACCCAAACAAAATGGAAGTCAGAGCCAAAGTGGAATGATTGATCAAGGATTGTTGGATCCAGGACAAAATATATCATCGATGATGGGGCGTGAGAAGGACAAAACACTCGATGATTATGGTTATGTTGATGATATTGATGATGACGAGGAAGACGACGACGATCGTGATGATGACGATGAAGACGAATGGAGCCCTGTAGCAAAAGTAAGTTCCAGAGGACGAGGGCGAGGAAGAGGAAGAGGGAGGGGTCGTGGGCGTGGTCGAGGACGCGGTAGAGGGCGTGGCAGGGGGAGAGGAAGACCTCGCATTAAACGAAAATCCAAACAGTACAGTGATGACGACAGTGAAGATGAAATGAGTGAAGACGATTACGACATAGTTCCAAAGCCACCCAAGTTACGGAAAAAGTCACGTGAGATCAGCGAAAGTGACGAAGAAGATAGAGATAAGGTAATCAAATAAATTCGCTTTTAATATTTTTCCTTTGCATTAAATAGGGGAATTCCGTCCACTATAAGTGGTGGCTTTGTTCAATCTTCTTTTTACCATTTCTAGGGAGAAGAAGAAGATGAGGAAGAAGGAATAGATCCCGGAGCAACGAAGAAAGATCTACCCGCTTGCCCGTATGGCAAGTTGTGTTACAGGTTAGTCGTGCAGTCAGGAAGGGTCAGAGTTAGGGGAGGGAAGGGGAGGGGAGGTGTAAGACCTATCGCGCAGTTGCAAGCTGTTGTAGATAGGTCAGAAAACATAATGGTTAGTGACGAAGTTAGGCGGCAAAGACCATCTACTTCCATGTAAAATTATGATGAAGAAAAAAACAGAAAATAAGAAACGGGAAAAGGAGGAAGAAGAAGGAAAAAAAAAACAGAGAAAGAAGACATTCTTTGCATCGAGTAAAAGTTATTAATTTGTATTTTCATCCACGGATACTTTCAGGAAAAATCCAGGTCATTTTGAAGAGTACTCTCACGATTTTGCTGACAACGATGATCAGGACTCCAAACCAGACTGTCCATACGGATCAAACTGCTACAGAAAAAACCGCCAACACTTACAAGAATACAGACACACCAACCCTTCAGGTAGTATTTGTATAGTAGTAATACTTGCAGCTAGTCTCTGAGAACACGGAGTTATTTTGCGATTTTGAAAAATCACAACTAGCGTGAATTCACTAATCGTTCACGTTATGTCATCTCAGCCATGTTGGTGGTATTTAACAGAAGATTTCACGTTTCGTCCTTTTGTCTGTACCACCAACATGGCAGCCATGCCTTTGGATAAGATTCCCTTGGGAATGATTGCAAACCATCAATTAGAACAGAGTCAACAACGTAGCGAGAATACTGTTTGGCATACGTGCGCCACGTCTATCTTATCACATTACCGTAATGTTTATACGAATGTATCATTATCCCTGATTATCTTTCTCGGTTGTTTTCATTCCAGATGCGAGACCGAAAAGAAAAGCATCCACTGCAGGTATTTTCTCTCTTTTCATTCTAGATGTGTTGTTGCTTACAGGGCTACCGGAGGTAATCATTCCGGGGCGTGGCAGAGAGAAAGGGATCTCAAGTGTTCATCTCAACTTTCTCTCTTCTCTTCCTTTTCTTTTTTGTCTTTTTCCTTTTTTTATAGCTTATTCCACTGAGCGTACAAATACTAGCTAGAACTCTTTAGTTTACGAATTCGCTCGTCATTTCCTCGAGAATGGTGCCTGGCTTTACCCAACGGTAATTGTTGTAAGATACGTAATCAGACGAGGAAATGACCAAAATTTACAAAGAAAAAATATTTCATCTTATGAGATAAACAGTTCTAAGGGTTTTAATTTTCTCCGTTTTACATCAAAGTAATTAACATCTTCCAGGCAAACAAAGCGACGGCAGTGATAAGGATGAAGACGAAGAAGAAGAAGAAGGCGAACCCAATACATACGACTACAACGAAGGCCTCGAGAAAAACGAGTCATCGAGCAGCGAGAGCTATAACCAGGCCTCCGCGGACGATAGTGACTGGAACCCTGGTGACGACTCAGAAGATGAGGATGTAAAGGAGCTTCTCTCTGAGGCTAGAGGTTTCCTTAGACGTAAAAAAATGGCCAGACCTGTATAGACATGTCATAACGTGCTGGTTTTAAATAGGTAGAAGGGTGTGGTGGGGAGGGGTCGATCTCAACCAGCTTTTAACATTCATGTAACTGTCCCATTCCTTAAGTGGCATGAAATGTTACCGCTTCCTTTGGTATGTTCTGATATTTTTATAACTTCCCCATACCTTAGGCATGGAATATTCTGCCCCAATCTTTGTTTCTGTAGTCTTATGTAGCCCTTTTTGTGTTGATCCTTTTCCCCAGCACCCTGGCCCTACTTTATAACCAGATAACCAGTCCCGAACAGAGTAACCCAGGTTTGATTCTGTGAAACGGTACTTCCTAATCTTGACATGGCATTTCCTCAGCCCATTTCAAAAGATTGTCACATCTGTAAAACCAAGGAAGAGCTAACGATGATTTGTGAAACTCCTGGCCGGACATCATACTTTGACAGCCGTTTGAAATAGGTATTATGGAGATATTAAGTGGGAAAAAGTAGAGCATATCTGTGCTAGCAATGTAGCTGCGCCGTAATTGTAGTGTTTTTTGATTGGATACCTTACATAAAAACTGCGGAAAGAAATTTCAGTGTTACGGTAGGTAGCGTACGTTTTCAGCTCATAGGAAAACTCTTCTGGTGCTGTCGCAGTCTATGAAACAAAACTTACAAATCGGCTTGGAGAAGACGTTCTTTTTCCCAGAAACAAACCAAAATACGAAGGAAAAAGAAAAATATATATAAACGATATTATTATAACAAAAACTAAGCATATCTATATCAGTGATATCGATGTTAACATCTACTAGAGTGTTGAAAAAAAACAAAGAAACAAGCAGTGATAATATAGCCAACTAGATGTAAAAAGACAGAGAATTCTAGGTTAATGAAAAATGTAGGCTTCAAAGTTTTAACAAATGTAAATGTAGTGTAGATAGGAATTTTGAAGAAGACTTATTAGAGAATGTGGAAGCTTAATAAATATTTTAAGAGTTTCTTTTTGTGTCATTTCATTTTTTTGGGGAGAGGAGGGATATCTTTGAGTATTGAGGTATTGACTATTTTGAATAAATTCTGTATAGATGCGTTTAGACATTTATCCACTAATTTTACTTGACTTATTTTCCTTCGTCTAGCTTGTCGGTATTGAATTTTACGTATGTTTGCAAGCACAGTCTGGGTTTTATCTTCTTCGTCATCGAGCAGAAATTGTTTCAAAGGGGAAGTGAAACATCTTGGTTTAAAAAGCTAGGGAAGAATGGTGAAAGACAGTTTTTTGAAATAGAGGAAAATGGTGCTCAAATAAAGGGAGGCACAAGTGAACGGGTATACATTAACTTTAAAGTAGAAGAATGAAAGAAAAATGAAGGAATGAGTGAATAAATGAAAGAATGAGTGAATGAATGGATGAAAGGAATAGGGAAACGAAAGAAAAAAGAAAGCGTCTGCGCCTGCGCGCGAGACCGCAATACAATGTCCGAGGAAGACTAAGGCGAGGGTAAATTTTCAAAATGGCGGCAGTTGATGTTATTATGAAGCTTGACGTTTAAATGAAGTTTCTTCATATTTTCTCATAAAACAACTACAACAAAATGGAAATCTAAGACAGTAACTGAGATGTCCTTTCTACGAGCACCATTTCCAGTTGATCTAATTGAAAGTGGTTTGCGTCAAAAGACGAGTGTTTTGTGTGTAGCAAAAGACCAAAGTAAAGTTTTTATTGCTGTGAAAATTGTACAGGAAATTAAAAGAAAAAGCTTACCAGGGAAAACTGCTGTTGTTATATCAGAAAATATCAAAGGTGGGTATTTAAAGGGGAGTAACAGGTTTGTAGATTTTTCTGAATTATTTTATCTATTTTTGGAAATAAAAGAGTGTAAACAATAAGACATGCTAAATTATCCTAAAGTTCATTAACACTTTGGTCTAAAGTAAGCTTAATTTATTGTTATAGAAGAGAAAAACAATGTGAAAGTGTTTTGGGTTTATTTCTAACAGGTAACTTTGTGTCAGAATTTACCAGAGCAGTAGATCTGCAGACAGACCTCAAGAGAACAACTGTAAAGAATACCAAAAACAAGAGTATTTCAGATGTTGATATTATTGGTACAAATGTCCTCATAACTACTCCTCCAGATGCTGTGTATATCTTTGAGTCAGGAACTATATCTGTGGACAAGGTTAATTTGGTTATTTTAGATGACTGTTATCGAGTATCTCATGATGGTCATCCTTACGGCACTGTAATAAACATGTTAAAATCACATGACCATATCTCTCTACCAATCATTGTTGGTCTTTCGTCAGAGCTCTCTTTTATATCTCCTGTATTATTAGAGAACATGTTAGAGACAATGGAGTCAGTCTTCGGATGTCGCTGTTCAGTATCAAATGACTTGTTCGCTATGAACAGATTTGGAGAACAGCCACATGAAAAAGTCATTAAATCTTTGTTTTTACCAGACAACTCAAATGAAAAGATACAACAGTTATCAAATATACTGGCACCTATCCTTAGTAAGCTAGCATTAATAGATTTAGATACTAGTCAATTGGGAAGTATACAGATACAGTGTCAACTTTGTGTTAAGATTCTTGGATGCTTTGGTGCTACTGCTGCTGTTTATCATGCAAGATTAATTATTAGGGAGATATCAAAGTTGAAAAAGAAGCTCATTGATGAATTAGAACATCAAACTCTTCTATTCTGTGAGACCCAGCTGAAATTGATATTGCAGTATGACAAAAACGATCAACTTCCAGATGTCAGTCCTCTTGTAAAAAACATCATTTCGAGTCTGTCATATTTAAAACCTGGAACCCCAATAGACTCAACCTGTAAGTTTACAAGTAACCCTAATTTTGGTTGCAATGGTAATAATATGGTTAGTATTATTCTGTGTTGTTTAGACCAAGAAGCAGCAGTATTGAATTTCCTGATAAATAAACTTGCAAAAAGCAATCCTGAACTAGGATTCCTTCATTGTAGATATGTATCAAGTTCAGATATTGATCCTGAAGGAGCTAGGAACGAGGACATTGTGAGACTCATTAAAGATAGACAAGTTAACGTTCTGGTTATTAGTCAGGAGGCAGAGAATGATATTCACCTTGGACAGTGTAAACAGGTCATTCGATTTGGACTTCCTGAAGATTATCCATCATATGTTAGAGTCAAGAAGATTCCAAGGATGGCTCAAGGTGAAGTGGTAATAATTGAGTCAGAAGAGAAGTGGATGAAAGAAGGTTGCAGCACTAGACATAATGTAAGTTACTTATTTTAATATCAGAACAGATTTGATATGTAAAGTGATAATATTAATGTTTAATATTTTATTATGTTGAACTACCGTAGTAGTTTTGACATTATTATACTATGTTGTATTTAGGTTTTCAGAGAGTTTGAAGGCATTTTGGCTCGTAGATGCCATTCTTATCAACCTGCTATCAATTCTGAGACAGTGACAGTGGATGATTCTAATAATGAACTGTGTGTAGAAGATAAGCCATTTGTTGAACCTAGGTTTGCTATTTCACTGATCAACAGGTAAGATTCAACATTCTGATTAAACTTATGAACTCCTGGTTTATATGCAGACATTTTTACCAATGGGAAATAAACACAATCTCTGTTATTTAGTATAATTTTTCAAAAGAGCAATTCCTCTGTACATGCCCAGCATGAAACTGACATGCTGATACTTTAATTCTCCATGACATTTCTTGTCATCTCAGGTATTGTAGAGCATTTCCTAATGATGGCCTTAGCTTTCCTGTCCCTCGATGTCATGTAAAGGTGATGAAAGAGGATGATCAGTTTTGTGTTGTATCAACATTATACTTACCAAGACATTCTCCAGTTTTCTGGCCATTCAAGGTAAGACCTGTCATGTCCCATGATGCTCTAGTGTATAAGTATCCAAGCCTTAAGGGTAAAAAATTTTCACCTTTGATTTTAGGGCAGTGTAACTATTCCTTTAGTACAAGCTACGCCTGATGGTCTGGCTGAGGCACGCATTAAAAGCATGATATATGCAGCCCAACTGGCCTGTAAAGCACTTTATGATGTTGGTGAAATGAATGATCAACTGCAGCCAACTATCAGACAGACAAATTCTACTCTTAAAAAAGCTGATGAGAAATGTGCTTCAGAAGTAGTTGATGGAGGACTGGGTGTTGATGGGTCAGCAAAGAGACAAAGAGCCTATCAAAAGAAGGTATGTGGAAGATAATTGATTTTTTTTCTACTAGTTTATTTATTTACCCTCCATAACCAGTTAGAGTGGGGTTTTATTCCAGATATTGTGCCTTATCTTTGGCTTCATAGATGCTACCATTTTTGTACATATCCTTGGCATAAATTTTCATAATTGTACCAACATCAGAGTTCCCACTAGATTTTGAAACAAGGTGTCCTTGGGAACCTCTGGCATGTTAATCTGGGGGTCCTTATCAATTTTTAAGGGTCCACATGAGAAGTTATGCAAACAATATTAAGATTATGTAAACATATTAATATTATTATATTGCTTTTAATCAACCACAACAATAAGCCAGGTAAACTCTTTCAGCCATTTATTTTGGAAGGAGCATGTCTTTGTCTTTGAATTATCGGCCATTTTCCCCTGGATATCGAAAACAGCCGAAAAACGTCAAAACTTATCCAAGATGGCGGATCTGGGTAGGCCCAGTTTCCTTGCGTCCGTGGGATGCACAGGGCTCCCAAAGCGTGGGCCCATTTTAATTTTTGTGCGTCAGGGACGCACATTTGTGCGTAAATGGGAACTCTGCTACATTTATTTATTAAATTTTAAATCACTTATTTAAATGTCATATTTGCCCTCCAAGATGGTGGATCAGGATATGACTTGTTGGTGTACCACATATCATAGCTTCTTTTTTATGATTTAATCATGTCTCTTAGTTTGCAGATATTTTAACAAATAATCTAGTGGTGGCCGGAGAATCAGTGTATGTGTACAGCATATCGGTCACTGTGAATCCTCATGCTACTTGTGAGAGTGAAGAACGATCCTACCATGTGCCATCCACAGATATCTCTGATATATCGCTTGGTTTTTTATCAAGAAATCGCCTTCCTAAGGTAAGAAATGAGCTGGGTTTATTATAATTACCAGTCAGAAAGAGTTGGCCTTCGTTCTTTATTCATGCCCCCTGCAACAGATTTAGTGGGAGGGAGGGGTGTACTCCCCTTCTAAGGACAGGAAAGTGCCCTTCTAAACTCCTATTATGTTGAATCCCCTTTCACTTGTAAATACTAGAAATACTACAGTGCTCCCTCCTCTATAAAACAATTCTGGATCTGCCCCCACCATGCTCTCATTTTTATTCTTTACTTTTGCTTTACTTATAGGTACCAAACTTTCTGTTGTATGGCAGACCTGGCGAGCTTAATGTATCAATCACTGAATGTGAAGATAAAGCAATCCTGACCCCTGAACAGCTAGCACTTATACAACGATTCCACCAGTATGTCTACACCAACATTATAAACATCAATGGAGACACTGGGGAACAGTGCTTTGAATTCAAACCTGATGAACAATCCTTTGGATGCTATCTTGTTCTCCTGAGCAATGCAGGTTTACCAGTGGAATCATCTGAGCAAAGAAATGCTAGACATTACAGTGTCACTGAGATAAACAAAGAAGGTAGTTGTGTTAAGGGTTCTGTGGATGGCCGCAGCCTTATTGACCAGCCGGATCTACAGAACCTAACTTTAGGCAGCTGTAAGAAAAGTGTTGCTACTGATGATGTTAAAGAATCTACCAGTAGTCTAAATGAGAGAATATGGGACAACACACATGACAATGTAACCAAAAAACTAAGGATTGCATTTGATTTTCTTGAAGACCTGGAACAACAGCTGGGAGATTTGTTGAGTCCTCAACACCCTCCTCCAGCAGAAATAAGGAACTTTGAATTATTCCGAAATCGAGTTGTTACTGCGACCTACATGGCAAAACCAACCAACTACTTTGTTGCAGACATTTTGTATGACAAGACTCCATTATCACCTTTTTCTAACCCATCTGTTGCAGCTACTTTTGCAGATTATTATAAACAGAAATATGATATAGATCTGTACAAAGACCAGCCCTTACTAAGCATGGACCATGTCACTAAAAGACTGAATTTGCTGTTGCCTCGTCATAAGGACAACAGAGGAAAAGACTTACCCCTCCCGGATAAAAATTCCAAGAGGTATTCCTATTGCCTAACTCCAAAGACCCCTTTACTTTGGGTGTAACATTTTCTTTCTTCAGACTACATCTTCATCTTGGGAATAAGGTTCATGCATATTAAGGCCTCTTTCCAAGTGTTTCTGAGAAACAAAGAGATAAAGTCCAAGGGAATGACAAGTGATCTGAAATGGGAAAACGTTACACACCCAAAACTGTCTTATTTAAATTTCATTTTGTCCTGAATATCTTTATGTATTCTTTCCTCTATTAAATTATTAATTGAATCCATTTTTTTAAATGGTTTTATTATCAACTTCCATTTACTTTTTATTCATCTATCCATCCATCTATCCATCCATCCTTCCTTTCTCTCTTTTGATTTTTAGTTATTCACTCCCTTTTTCTCACTCACTCATTTAGTCTCTCCTGCTCATGGGATTAATTTTATCCTCATTTAATTTATTTGTTTGTTCATTTGACTGTTGATCATTCATTGTTCATTCATCTGTTTTTCTCTCTCTCTTTAGAAGTCAAAGATCTCAAATCATTCTAATGCCAGAGTTGTGCTCCATCCACCCAATATCAACTCCCTTGTGGCAAGAAATATTGTATCTCCCATCTATTTTCTACCGACTAGAATGCATTCTAGTAGCTGAAGAGCTGAGGCAGTTGATTGCAGTACATACAGGAATTGGGGATGTCAAATATTCTGAAGACCTTCCTCGGATAGCTTTTGGAGAGTCAGTTGGAGAAAACCATTCTGTAGGCTCATTTATGTTGGACAATTTCGAACAGGGCAAGAAGGAAGTAATAGAAGGAGCAAGGAATTATCCAGGGCCTTCTTCAACCCTTCTTCTACGAGCGTTAACATGTCTTGGCGCACGTGATGCTTTTTCTCATGAACGTTTGGAAATATACGGTGATTCATTAATCAAGCATTCTGTCTCTTTAAACTTGTACTGCGAATCACCATTCTTTAACATCAGTCAACTATCGTTGCTAAGAGGACAACGCGTTAGCAACAAGCAGTTGTTCTACCTTGGTCATGCATTGGATTTACCATCGTATATTCATAATGTAGACTTCAGGCCTTTAGTTAACTGGCATCCACATGGTTTTGTTGCTCTGTCTTCTGCTAAAACTGAAGGACGATATTTGGAGTTGAATGCTTCAGCACAAGACATTGATTTGAGTGATACTGAAGATGAGAAAAGTGAGAATGAGGAAGCGGCACATGAAAAACATGGACCAGTAGTTTTAATTGATGGTCAAAATCATGTTGTGGCATCTGATAAAACTGTAGCTGATACAATTGAGGCAATCATTGGTGCATACTTGGTCACATGTAGTTTTAATGATACACTTCAGGTAATGAAATGGATTGGTTTGGACATAAAAACAAAAGATGGCATATGCACATCAGCTACCAAGTCTATATCAGAGTGTAAACAAGAGAAAACATTCAAGACTGAGGATATATTTTTTCCCAGCTCCCATGAGGAATGCTTAGAAGTTGAATTCAAAGAGGTAGAAGAGGTCTTAGGTTACACCTTTAAAGACAAACTCCTCCTCCTTCAAGCATTCACTCATGCATCTTATCCACGGGACTTTAATGATGTGCATTCCAGCTATGAACATCTGGAATTCTTGGGAGATGCTGTGCTGGATTATCTAATTACTCGTCATATATATTACACTCAACCATCAATGTCTCCTGGGACTTTAACTGACTTAAGGTCAGCAGTCGTCAATAGTTACAGCTTTGCTTTCTTGGCAGTAAAGTATGGCCTACATCGGCATCTGCGGTCATTATCACCCACAGTTTTTAGGATTGTTAATACATTTTTAATGGCTCAGGAAGATATGATGGCAAAGAAGGTGAAAGAGAATCCTAACCAGGTAAGCACCTGTGTATAGAGCTGTTAAGGTGTGACGAATTTCTGGGTCCAATTTTTCATAAAATGTGCTAAAACAAAACCAAAACGTTTATCCACAATTCCTCCTCCACCTGTAATAAACAGACCTATGTACACCAATTCCTACTATGAAG
>JAAAQI020027234.1:0-19088 GCA_011800005.2 Stichodactyla mertensii | reverse complement strand
CCCCAGACCATATACGACCAACCCCTTGCTCTAACCACGGTTCACGTCGATTTGAAAGAGCAAAAAACCTAGTCTATCTGGTGCATTGTTTTCGAATGCATTGTTGACGTAATTCTTTGAAATCGATAGACGAGTGGTTTAATGCGCTGTGTGTTTTCAAGATAATGAGTCAAGCCCTTTCGGGCTGGTTAAGTACTCGGATGGGTGACCATTGATAGCATCTTGGTGAATTTAGAACTTTTCTTTTTTCATGTTGTTACGGGAATATGTTTAAAAAATCGTCTTTTTTTACTTCGGCCCTCAAACCGAAATGGTACTGTATTCGGTTTGCCAACCTATAATATTTGCTGTGCCTGTCAATTAGCTGTCACTATATTTCCTCACATCGAATCATATTCGTCAAACAACATGCTTTAGTAGGCGGGAGGAACTTTGAAGTTTGATGTCGCGACAGAACGTGGCCACTGCGTGTTATAGGTAGACCGCGCACAGACAGCCTGCGTTGCATCCGAACAAATTGTTTGTTCAACGCGCAGGCTACACTCAGACAACTCTCTACCTTTTTCCGCAGGCTGCTACGAATTCTCGCATGTTCTCTTCACATGAACAACAGTCCTATGGGCTGAAATATCATTGTTTTGAAGCAATATAGGCTTGTTCTTCGTGCATGCGCAACTCAACTTTGTTGTCATTCCCATGCAATATATAGTTTTTCCATTTTTTCAGCTTCTCCAGGAAATGTGACGATGCAGTCAGTCAGCTGGGGTTCAGCGGTTGTTGCATGGCAACCTCCAATCGCACGGTCTCCACGTGATATTGTGAATCGATACCACGTGGTACTGGAATCGAGAGGAAAAAAAGTTGAACTAATAACTTCCCATACAGGTGTTACCATGAGTGGTCTTACGCAGCTTACTAGTTACAGGTTTAATGTACGAGCTGGGAATCAGATTGGATATGGACCCTTCGTTGCTGATGACGTAGTGTTCAATACCGTTGGTAAATAACAGACACTTTGTTACTTATGAATTTATTGTGCGCGGTGACGTAAATGGTTCGTATGACTGTGAAAAACGCGTGTTGGGTCGTGCTGTACCGAGCCATGAACGCGATGATACACTGGATGAGCAGTGATCTTTCGCACAATGTATGATTGGCTCAACGGATGTTGTCAATTCCGTGCGTATTGCAGTACCGCATGCCTTTTCACAGTCATACGAAAGCTACAGTCGCCTATGCTAACTATGCGCTTTATAACTGTACACGTTTTTAAGATCAATAGAAAAGTGTTAGCAAAAGATATGACTTTACTCCTCCCTCGTTGCGGTTACATGTGAAAAATAACAAGTAATGCGTTGTAATATGTGACATATTTATTTCTAATTGTTTATAGATATGGATGAATGTGCAGAACACTCGAGCAGCTGTAAAAATTCTTCGGGCGATACCTTAATTTATGGTAAGAAATTTTAGCGAAGTATTTGAAATTCACTTTACGGAAGAACCGTGCCGTGACCGTGCTTTGATTTGTTACACTTAGTCTGTTCTAGATAGTTACGGTGATCTAGTAAACCAACAACACTGAACACTGACTTCAGCTTTTTATTCCAACAAGAAACGACGAACGACGAACGACGAACGACGAACGACGAAAGTCTTGATGCCATTAAACAAAACAACGAAGAAAAAATGAACTCTTGACAGCCACCTAACTACTACAGCTGGCTAACTCAACTTTTATAAGTCATCGCTATGTTTTAATTTTTTGAAACAAAAGCGTGAGCGCTGGTTTTCATAATGAACTACTAATACCTAAGGTGCAATAATACGGGCAACAAAACCGTGCAACTTTGTTATACAACATTTATTGCGTTGCAAGTTGCAGAGAATATATTGCTCGTATTACCACTCCGCGCGCAACAAGTTTCCTTTGTTGCACGAAGGAGAAGCCATCTCTGCTCTTCGCAACAAGAAAAAACTTGTTGCCCGAGGTGCTAATGCGAGCAACGTTTACCCTGCAACTTGCAAAGCTACAATGTTGCATAACAAGGTGCACAATTTTGTTGCCCGTGTGACGGCATTAAGCCAATTCCATCACACAAAAATAAAAGTTTTTCCTTTGATATCTTCAGACGACAAGCAGTGCGCGGTCGATATTATGCGTTGCCATAACAACGCACGGTGTGTGAACGCTGAAGGCTCATTCTACTGTAAGTGCAACAGGAACTACATTGGCGATGGATGGAAATGTGAAGGTGAGGGACCGCTTGATTTTTATGGGCATGGAGGGGGGTTGGTAGTAATCAGGGGGGTCCGGCACCAAAACATTTGGGTCTAAAGGCGGGGGGTGGGGTGGGGGTCAGCCGAAAAGTTTGGTTGTATTCAGGTCTCATGCCAATAAAAAACTATATGTAGAGGGGGGTCAGACAGATTCCGGACCCCCAGCCCCCCACCCTTGCCCATAGTCGTTATGAGTCATAGTTTTATTACTAATTCATAGTAGTATCAATAACTAAGCAGCCTTTGTCAGTATTAAGCAGCTTGGTATTCTTTGTCATTCTCGTAGAGATCCCAGATGACGTCACAGAGATGGATTTCTGCCAGGAAGAGACGTCACAAAAGATCAAGTGGGCACGTACTTTACGTGGACAAACGGATTCGACCTTATGTCCAGAGGGAGTCACAGGTATAGAACACGCTGTCTTCCTGTGGAGGCTGTGACGTCATGGCAGCCATTTTATATGAATTTGACGAATGACTTTTCGTTAGTTTCTTTTGCTATATCCTCCAACATGGCGGCTATGAGTTTTGTCATTTTGTTCCCTTCCTAATTTGTTTAAAAACGATGTCATTATTATGCTAATTTATGCTAATTTATGCCGACTCACATTTTTGTACACGGCAATTTATATGCTTCTTTAATGTCATGCGCCGTGCTCCCCTTCTTCTTGTGTCAAATTGAGTGCAATTCGGTTGGCTCTTAAGGTGTTGCTCGAAGGTTCTGTGGACGCTCAGAAGGACAACAAGCATCATGGGAAACAGCTGATCTAAGCGACTGTGTTTCCAAGTGGGCATTAGAGATGAGAAATCTGGCTAACGATCCTAAAGTTAGCGCGTCTTCTGTGGCAGAGCAGACGGCCAACCTGACCGATGTTAAACGAGTGGACAGGATTTACCCTGGGGATCTGAAAATGATGGTCAATGTACTGGAAGTTGTATCAGGGAGAGAAGAAAAGAGGCCGATTGACACTAAAGAAACAACAGAATTCACTAAAGTAAGAGAAGAGTAGCCCGCCCACAGATGTGTAAATGGTTTGCGTGATCTTTCTCAGCATTGTCACGCTATGACGTGTGATATCCTGTTGTCCAATGGTAAAAAGATAAAATAATAATGGGCCATCTTTTTATTTTTAATTTCAGTCAGTCGTGAACACCGCAAGCAATATCTTAGACTCAAAGACAATTAACAAGTGGAGTTTTATACCAAAGGTAACTGCTACATTCCATTTGCGTTACCAACGTCACGCAATATTTAAACCATTGCTTTACTATTACAGATGTATTGTGTTATTTGTAATGCAATGCGCATGGATGTACTGTCTTCAGTGTCACGTAAGGGTAGATTGACCATAAATCTTCTGTATATGTGATGTAGGTGTCACGCAAGAGTCAAACAGGAGTGTTGATTAATACAGTAGACAGTGTTGGGTTACGAATGGCGAAGTCAGGAAGACATGGTCGTACCACCATGAAAAATGTTGGTAAGAAATGGAGCTTTTTCTGCGTGGGAATGATTTAGGTTTGTTTTTCCCAATTTCGCAATCTGCCCTGCTCGAACGCTGATCGGATTATTGTTTTTAACCCAGTACTTGACGTGGGATCAACCAACCAATCACAGTCGAGTTTTCTTGTGATTGGTGGAAAGAGGAGCAAGCGCGAAGAGAATCGAACAGTGGTTATGTTTCCTTCATCAGAACTCGATCAAGGTAATGAGTAGAATGGGTGAGTGGGTGGGTGGGTGGATGGATGGGTAGGTGCATGAACGGATGAACAAATAGATGAATGGGTAAAGGACAAGCGCTCTGTAACAACTGTGAGTCGCATAACCAAATATTTATTACATGTATTTTTCAGAGTCTAGTTCACCATATTTCACTTACGCGTCTTTTAACACCATGGGATCGCTTCTCGCGCCAGAAACAACTAGAATGTAAGTTATTATCGTAAGACTCAAAGGTAACTGAAGCTTCAGTGTTCGCATGCGCACGCAAGGAGTTTCGTATAAGTATAATACAGTATTACTTAAACTTAAACTTTTTTTCTGTAGTAATGGAAGCGTCAACACTGCTGTTGTATCTCTAACAATGAGTAACCTCAAAAGGAAAGCTTTTCGGAATCCTGTGGCTATTGTCTTTGCCAACAAAAACGTAAGTTGTACTGGAATAGCAGGCGCACACTATCTTAGTATTCGTAAATGAACTTTTTAATTCATTTTTCTCTTATTTTACCAACAGAAAAGCAACAGATCTTTGAATTCATCCTGCGTATTCTGGGATATGTCCAGGTATGTATAATAACTAAAGATTCATGTATTTATGAATGCTATTTAATAATGCTTAACTCATGAGCTTACAACAGTATTACGATTTCTCGGCGCGCTTCGTGAACCAACGCATTCTGGTAGCTGTGAGATTAAACACGAATAAATTGAAGAGCTGCAAGTCACCATGATCATATTTCACGAGCCTTAAATTATTATCTGTAAAATATTTGTTTTTTACCATCTAGAGTGCCAGGATATTGGTCCACTGATGGCTGTCATGTTAATGCTACTAACAGTACACACACAGTGTGTCATTGCTATCACTTGACCAGTTTTGCGGTTCTCATGAGTGTCAAAGGAGACACCTGGGCCCTTATTAAGGTATTGTACGGTACATCATTTGTCTGCCTTGTCTGCCCCTCTCTCACAGAACTGCGCAAAAGCCAAAAGCCAGCACGACTAAGACGCTGATCCATTTCAAGGAGTTTTTGGTACGTTGTTTTTTACACCGAGAAGACAACTAGACAGAAACAAGGGAGTTTATTTTTTCGATATGTGCAAAGAAAATTCATTGAAGTGCGCGTTTTCACCCAGAATTAACCTTAAATTCCTAGCTACACATTTTTTTCAACAGTTTTCGAGGTTATTGTCTTTGATATATATTAAAAGTATGTGCTACTTTGTTCCGTAGGGTCGGCACAAGATCGCTCTAACGTTGATCACCTATATTGGAGTCGTGTTATCAGTCGTCGCTCTTTCCCTCACATTCGCCACATTCGCCACATTCAGGTACGTACGTGAGAACTGGTCGATTACAGTTGGTAGTGGTCGCCTTCGAGAGGTTGGCTGGTCGATTAAGAAAGGTGTGGTCGACTTTGAGGGGTTGTGTGGTCGATTAAGGGAGGTTTGATTGATTACTTGATGTGGTGAACGACAATGATGGTGATATTCAAGTAAAGATGTACGATTGATTGCGAAAATTAGGTGGTCGATTTAGTAAGGTCAATCATGGAACCTAGAGTGGCCGGTATCCAAAGTAGGGTTTTATTACTAGAGGTCACCTGGACAATTAAACGAGATGCCTAAACAAGTTGTTGCTTGTATCCTCTTTTCGAAATAGATGTTGATTTTTATTGATATATTTTCACCACAGGTTTTTGAAATCCTCGCGTACGTTTATTCACTCCAATCTTGCCTTGTCGTTGATACTTGCGCAGCTTCTTTTCTTGTTCGGCATCAGCAAGACACAGATTAAGGTAAGCGTAGCGTGTGCGTGGTTCAGAACAGAGTGGTGGGGAGGGGAGGAGAGGGGAGGGGAAGGGAGGAAGGTGCTGGCATGATTAGTGTCAAGTGATATTACTAGTCGATAGCTAGCTAGCATGGGAGTGAGACTTGTACTGACATGTTCATTTGCATAGCTTGTTTGTCAGATAATCGCTGGTGCTTTACACTACATCTGGTTAGCATCATTCGTATGGATGGCTCTGGAAGGAGTCATGCTCTACTTGATGCTCGTTAAGGTGTTCGGTACCAAGACCTTAACTCGAAAAAAAAGGGTCATCTTTCTTACAATTGGATGGTGTAAGTAGAGAGAAATCCTCTTAAATGGAATTAAAAATTTAATAAAGTGCAGTGCGCAAAACAATCACCTTAATTTTCAGCCAGCTGGGATGCCTGTGTAGGACGTTTTAGCCGCGCAAGACAAGACAAGCCATGAAAGTTGCGTCCATACACAGGCAACCCACAGGCAGAAAATCTTCCTCAAAAAAGAAAAGGATTTTCGTGAGAACAAATACGATAAGTTTATATTTTACAAACAATAACAATACAAATGCATCACTGTTATTTAGGTTTACCTTTGATTGCGGTGGCTGTATCTGCTGGTCTCTACCCTCAAGGCTATGGCACTAAATACTAGTAAGTATATCGTATTAACACCTTATCACAGGGTCCCCAGCCACTGCAAATACCAGACGACCAAAAATATCAATCGGTAAAGTATCTTCGATAAGATTGTAAAAACGATTATTTATTTATTTTTACAGTTGTTGGCTATCGATGAATCAAGGTTTTATTTGGGCTTTTGTCGGCCCAGCACTCCTTGTAATTGCTGTAAGTAATGCATACTCTTGTCTATAAACATGTGACTTAAAGTTACATTTTGCGCAACAGAAAAAGATATTAAACGCGTGAAGATTTAACACACTCGGTAATTGGGTACATTTAATTTAAGAACGCAACTTTCATAGTCAAATTCGTGCAAATTGCTATTTTAAAGGGCGTGAAAGCGCGCTTCCTTATGCACTGAGCATTAAAAACCATATTCGAGTCTACGGAATCTGACGGGCAGCGGTATTGGGTACGATCCGTGTCGCGATCTTGCTGCGCTCAATTTATCATCAAAATATTAAATGTAATTGGTATTGTGGGTTTCAGTTTAACTTTGTGATCATGGGAGTAACCTTCAGTGTGATGTCAAGACGGACAGGCCATCGAAGAAAACCAAGCAAAATACGACGGATAAGGTATAATGTACTCCTAATGGGTTGCCTGTGGTTCGACTGGCACAGGAAGCCCAGACAAAAATGCAAATACCTCCAGATTTATTGAGATAAATTCTTTCCTAGGTATTGGGCCAAAGCTTGTACACTCTTGACGTGTATTCTGGGACTCACGTGGTTATTTGGAGTCTTCTACATCAACAATGAAACTATTTTCATGGCTTATTTCTTCACCATATTTAACTCCTTACAAGTAAGTTAAACGTTACAAAGAGCTAATATTTAACACACCTTTTTTGCTCTTATTCACAAACTTTCCACAGTATTGTCGCATGTGATAGAACTATTTTAACAGTATAGTAAAGGAATTCATGGCGAACTACTTAAATGACATGCCACGGAAAACCATTGTAGAAGTGTTAAATCGCACCCGCTGCATGGAAAAATAAGTTTGTTTAATTATCTACAAATTACATTAAATACAGCACACTGTTAAAAATTTCGTTTTTTCATTCTTAGGGTGTATTTATATTCCTTTTTCATTGCGTCGGAGATGAAAAGGTAATACTTTTCTCAACTAATAATAAATTTATTGAAGTTAATTTTACGTTAGAAATTTATAGTTAGAAAGATGCGCGGAGTGATCCAGAATGGGGGCACAGCGTGACGTGCGCGCAATACTTATAACATAACACCAGTCCTCAAGACGCACGGGGACATCATACGCACATAGTCTTATTATCTTGTCTATCCACAGGCGCTCGCGCATGCTACTTGCTGATCGACAATGTTGCCAGGATGTTCTGTCGTCTTACAGAATAATTTCTTGTTTTCTTACAGATCCGGCGTGAGTACATTCGCATCATATGCTGTCGAGAAAAAGGACCTGCCTACACTGTGTCATCTAAGAGCCAGAAGTCAGACTCGAGTGCAGAGAAGATGATTAAAACATTAGACAACGGGGACGCTACTAGAGTGAACACTATTTCAACGGTATGTTGTTTAGATTTTAAATATAAGATTCTAAAAGCATCGTGCTTTTTTATTTTATAACTTTATTTTCTTTACTAAGGGTACAACAAGTTCAGATCACAGTCAAAGACCTGTACTTGTGATGTTCCAGAAGCGATCTTCCTTTGGTAAGTTAAAATGAAGAAATGCGCGCCATTACCCTCAATCACGAGCACGCGCGTCGTTGAAAAAGTTGTAAACTCTTATTTTATTCGAGTGGAAGAGCATGCAAAATAAACCAAACAAGCCTCGGGCCAGGCTCTTCTAATGAGTATAAAAAATAGGCTCTGCTAGCAGTGTTGTTTATGAGCACTCAAGGAATTTGTCAAAAGCACTAGCTCCATAAATGCACCCTGTCTGTTTTTCCTTATTGATCGTATTTTTTTTTTTTTTTTTGTAAAGCAGGACAAAGGATTTCTTTAAATCAAGGTGACAGCGAAAGCAATGGAAGTGGCCAACGAATGAGTGGAGTAATCATCAATAACCCAAGGGACAGTCTGTCTAGCTTTTCAAGTTTCAAACTACAGGTGAATATAAATATACCATTAAGTCGTGTAGCTTCATTGCGCACTGATTTAATATGTTGTCCTCAAACAGTAAAATTGCGCTGTGTAGCTGCGCACTATTCGAACTGCTATTTTAACTGTGTGAAATTGTAACAGCATTACACACTCTCTGGTATGGTTGCTCACATCTTAAGATTGCGTAGGGTAATTGCGCACTGATTTAACACGTTATTCTCTAACAGTTAGCGCAGCGCATTGCGCACTATTCTAACATGGTATACTCATCGTAAAATTGCGCAAAGGTGTTGCGCACTCTTCTAACTAGCAACATCATAACACCATATTACAAAAAAGATGTTGCACAGATTACATAGCACTTTTTTTCATTTATTAAAATAACTTTTCATAAATATTTGACAATATGTTAGTGATTGTGCCGGCGTAACTACTAACCCTAACATACCATTCCTTACTCTCAGAATCGCAATAGCGGACGGTACTCTCTTGTCTCACGGGAAGCCGATGCTCAAGAACAGCAACCTCCATTAGAACTCAGTGTTGTTGAAGAAGTCCCAACGACTGCACAGAATGAATCAGCAGGAGCGTCAAACGCTTAAGATAACTTTAAAGGGTCTTGCATATATAACAGATATTTTTAACAAATACATATAATTGAAATATCGAAGATGTATTCAATATGGATGAAAATAATATAGACTAACGAAACAACACATCACTCGTAAGAAAACTTAGCGGCGTTTTAGGTGCAACCATACATTTTTACAATTAGTTTCCTTCGTTCAATGGACATAAGAATCCGCCCTTCAGATGGTTCAGTTAGTTGAACATCGAGCGGGTCTGTCGTGCGGAAGGTCGTGGGTTGGTCGTGGCTCGTCATAAGGACAGGCCCTCGGGGATCTTGTCAAGTGAATTACAATTTCCTGTATCAATTTGTCCACCCCAGAGAGGTCAACAAACTAACAAACTACGATTAAAAGCAGGATAGACCTGTTTCAAATTAGTCTTATTTATTTCCTTTTTATCTTGCGGAGTTTCCTCCCTGTTAGTCTCGTGGCAAAATACACACAAAAAATATTAGCATATATTAAAATCGTATTCAAATACATGGCAAAGTATGTGTACAGAGATGTAGAACGAAAATAGCCCAGTGAATTTACTTTTTACTCCACAGCAGTGGAGCAATGGAAGAAGAAAGATATTATTTTTAATATTTGCCTGAAAAATATAAATTAGTTTATTATAATATATTATAGAAGTAAAAATCTATAGCTTTCACGGTTACCCCGCACGGGATCTACGCTGTGGCGCTCAATATTTGATTCCTTGGTTAACAAGGTATAGGAAGGACACATTTGTGCTATAGTCGTTCATGGAGAGAAAGGTAGGCTAGAGGCATTGATAGTGTATCCTCCATTGTCAATGTGAGGAAAAACGGTTATTTTTACAGCTTTTGGTTGTATGTTTTTTAGAGTAGCTTTTCATGTCAAGATAACGGGGGAATTTATCTAAAAAGAGTGCTAGCATTCCTTAAAAGAACATTGAAGAAAGTGAAGTCTGCTTCGCTATTAAATAAGGTTTGTTAAATTATATAAATCATCAGCTCAAAAAGACAGTAAATACAACTATCAATCTGAAACAAGTTTTTGTTTGTCCTAAATATGTTGGGCAGGTGTGTCTTAGGTGAGGGGGTGGGGTGGGGGAACATTTTGATGACTGTATGGGAAAGGCTGGCTTCGTTTTTAGAAAGAAATTCGGAGACATTTTTGATTCAAATTGGCCGTTTTTATACTAGAGACGCATAATACGTCTGGACGAAGTTGGGCCAACTTTTTTAATGCATCTTTTTATGCGTCTCTAAGTTCATTATATATAGTGAAGAAGAAGAATTATGCGTCCAGACGCACTACTTGATTTAGTGCGTGTTGAACGACGAATTTTTTGAAATTCGTCGTCTAAAAGTAGGATGGTCTGACAGTATAAAGACGGGCAATAGACGAAGAAAGTTAAAAACCTGTTACTGCGTTACTCGAAAACAGCAACATTTTGGCATTTCCCGCTTCATTGAATATGCTAGTGCCAGGCCCATTGTACTTGCTCTCCACAGGTATCAGACCACGAAATCCATTTTTCATAATGCCCGTTTTTACACTAGACACGTGAATTAATGGACACATTATGCGTCTCGACGCATTATTCGTCTCTAGTATAAAGACGGCCATTTAATACTTTACTTAACACGGTAGACAACAAATATATGCGACTTTAAGCGGTTTTGATTTCTATTATTCTTGGGTTGCCTGTGGTTCAACGTCAAAACGAGGCTAGAATCTCCCTAGTCCTTCTCGGTCGTGTAATGGCGTCTCGGTGTCCCGGATGTAGAGGCGTCAAAAACATTCGTTAATGGTGAAAATTTGAAAAAGAAAAGAAAAATTCCACGTGAACCATCAAAATATCACACGTTTTACTATCATTTCGACTCAATACGATTCATTCGACAGCTGCTGTTGCTTGGGGAATGAAAGAAGTTTGGAATGAGCGCACATGGCAGCGATAAAAGACATTGAATGACGAGAGTGAACAGCCAGTGGTTTAGTTCAACTTGCCTTGTTTTTTATCATAATTTCAAGTACCAAGGACGCTACAGAACTAAGATTTACAGCCTTGCTGTTCAACGTTTATCTCTTTTAAAACATATACAAAGTGGAAGGATAGCTAGATTGACTGGAGGAGTTAGCATTGAGGAATATTTCCAACGAACTTGAACAATAACAAAGTGAAATACTTTGTTTTCTTGAAAAAAAACAGCTGATGTTTTGTCCTAGCAGATAAACTTCTTATAGGAATAATATAATCTCTTCAGTTCAAAGAGAGTATTTGTTTAATCCTCCAAGAATCAAGGTTGGTTATCTTTAAAATTTTGAACTGTTTTCAAGCTGTTTTTAACTGCTTTTTGTGTCGTTAATGCATAATGAGCTCAACATTTTGAATTCTGCTGCAGTGTGGATCATTTGGTCTCGTCTGGATTCTGTACTCAATAGCTGGAGTTAGGAGGAGTGGAACATTTTGTACTTTAATATTATCATAATATACTATAACTGAAGTGCATGGTAATGGATCCAGACTACGAAAGAAGGCTTCTAAGGAGTCCAGGAGTATCACCTATAACATCAGTAAGAGCTAGGGGAATAATTTTAATAGCACATAGAGCAGTTTTCATATGAATTGAGTGGGAATCGTACCATACTTAAAGTATGCAGTAACACTGAAACGGTTTCCAATGTTTGGTTAAAAACTTACCAACCATGACATATTGTAATGGTAATGGTAGAGTATTGTATGGCTGTGGTACAGCTATTAATTGTTTTATTCCCCTACAACTTACAAAGATTTATACCTTTCTTAACAGCCTTTATCAGCTCAACAACTCAATTTTGCATCCAGTCCTGGAGCTTTTCCAGTCAAGGAAAGATATGGTGATAGGCAAGTGATAATAGTCTGTATTATATGGAAAGGCAATTTCAAACACACACATTGACTAATTTGTGGTTCATGTCGTGTAACTTGCAGTACAGACCACCAACCTTATCTTTGTGTTTGCCATATAATAAACATCTTATTTACCTCCCATAGAATATTTAAACAATGGATCCTTGTTTTTTTCACATTTTTTTGTGGCCCGCATGCTATGCAATTGGGGCATAAGACAGGGGAAAAGTCTTGGTTCATAATTTACGGGATAAATAAGAGATATGCAGTTATGTTTCATTTTTCATTCTCCGTTCCTTGTCAGGGATGAAAAACTCAAGGATAGTTCTCTATAGTGAATCATAAATGTTCAGAATGTTTTTTTTCCAGGTTCATTCCAAGCCGTGCTGGGTCAATATGGAAGAATAGTATTAATTTTGTTCAAGAAAATAGTGATCCAAGTTCTAAAAATTTATCTAATTTGGCCAAGGAGTCTGGAGCTGATATAAAAGGTACTAATACATTGAAAAAACAAAACTATTAAATTCTATTGATTACAAGACTAGGAAGTATTCATGACTGCAGAAACATTACAGTAACCATGGCAGTGACATGATCTTACATGTTATAACTTGCTTAACTGTTATCAGTTATCAGATGTTATAAGTTTGGGTTTAAGATATTTAAGATATAGGTATGCCATGTTGTTTATTATCATTTATTATCTTTGTTTTATTTCAGAGGGTGTTGCTTATCAATGTCTATTAAAGAATGAACTGTTAAGTGCAGGCATAGAGGATCTTAAGGTAAATGTAGTCAATAAGATGTTAATAAATGTAGTACCAGTAGGTTTGATTCTATATGCTTGCAAAAAAGTCAAAGCATGGATGTACCAGTAAGACAGTAAAGCATCCAAGCATTTTCTTTAAAACTTTACTTCAATTTTGATCTAAATTTGCTCATTTTTCAGGATTGTCAAACAGAAGATCGCAAAGTTCTATCTAGCAATAGCAACTATGTACACAATGTATTTCAGGTAATTAGCAAACAAAAATCTTCTTTATAAGCAATTTACAATTATGGATACCAATTTTTGTCATTAATTTACAGTGCAAGTCAAAAACCATGGGCACCTAGAAATATTTCAGGAATGTTTCTACTGTTTTAAGCCAATCAGAAATTGCTCTTTAACCACAAAGATAACTGACTGTCTCTGATTGGTTGAAGAACATTCCTGAAATATTTCTAGGTCCCCGCAGTTTTTCGATTCACACTGTAATATTCTTATAATAAAATTATCAATTATCTGCTACCTGGAATGTGGTATTAACCAGTGTAATTTATTATATTCCTTTCTGATAATGAATGTTACTACATATTTCTAGTATCAAGTAAGAAGAAGTCAAAAAGAAGAAGCCCAGATGTCTGCTGCTTACTCACTTTCTCCTGTTGGAAAGAAAAGGTACGCTTAGTCATGACCTTGCGTTTTTCCACTGTAACTTTGTTGGAAAGTTAACCAAGGTCTAGTTAGATTTTAGCAATGACTGCTAATTATTTAGCATTGTTTCAACATGTCTAACTTAGGATGAACCCCAGTCAAACACTTAAGTCTAAACATGGTCTTAGTCAGAAGCATTGTATGCCCTGATAATTTTCATTAAGCCTGAAAGCCTGGTAAATAAATGTTTTGTCATTCATGATTAATGGTGCATTGTATATTCAGATTGTTGATATTGTATAGTTCTAGAATATATCCACATCTTCCTGTTGACACTGCTACCCCCAGGACCTTTCCTAAACAAACTTCCTGGGGGGGGACTCCCTTAAAAAGTGGGTAGGGGAGCTCGATAGACCTTTTAGGGTCAAAAATGAGACCCTTGTGTACCTTTAGGGTCTCCGGCTGACTCTGTACCTTTCAGGGTCAGATTTGTTTGTTTTGAAAAATATCAAACATCATACAAGAATATCAATTTTGAACTGGTCATACCCGTTTAGGGTCTGAAATCAGCATCTCAGTTAATTTATGCGTACCTTTAAGGGTCATTTTCAAAATCGTCCGTTGAGCCCCCTACCCAGTTTTAAAGGGAATCCCCACCCCAGGCAAACTTCATGTACAAACAGGGAAGACTTTGTTTTTATTTTCTGCATAATTTATATATATAATGTGTTATGCATCCTTATTTTACAGTCAAAGACTTCTCAGATCACCACGAAAGGTAATTGCAGTTGTAAAATAAAATGATTTACATGATTCTACTTTTGTAAATTTGAAATCAAGGTCATAAAATGTAACCTTTTTTATTTTCAGTCCACACGAAAAATATCCAAAATTCCTTTCAAAGTATTAGATGCTCCTGATCTCCAGGTAAAATATGGAATACCTTTGATTCTTACAATTCAAAAATGAGCTTTTTCATTTAGCTATCAAAGTGATAGCTTCATAGAGAGAGAGGGAAATTGCTATTCCATCCCTTGGTTGTATGTGTAAAAGTGTGATTTATTTAGGGGTTTACATGGGTATGCATATGTAATGAGTTGTTATCTTATTGACAGGATGATTTCTATCTCAACCTGGTGGATTGGTCGGCACAGAATATCCTTAGCGTTGGTCTTGGTACTTGTGTTTATTTATGGAGTGCTTGTACAAGCCAGGTGAGACCCCTACTGTACACTTACACAACTGTACATTGTATACCATCTCCTGTCAAAGTGTATATAGGTGGGGATTTTGTATGTCTACTGGTACCCATTTCAAGATCGTAAGTCAGAGTATTTCATGAAGAGCATTGTCATCTTGAAAAATGATTTCATGTAAGAATACAGCTGTTTATTCTGTTATGTGGTTAGGCTTAGGGTTGAATTGCCTTATTTAGATATTTTTAATGAGTATTCACAACAAGAACTGGATTGAGGCTTGAACTTGACTGTGCCTATTTCAGGTTACTAAGCTCTGTGATTTATCATCTGACGGGGATTCTGTAACATCTGTATCATGGTCTGAAAGGGTAAGTACCTATGAAGCTGCATATAACTACACAGATAATGATTATCTTCATTTTGATACATGATACATGTTGTGTGCTTTTATCAAAATGTCTTAATTTTGTTGTTGTTCAGACTGGTATGGTAGCAGTTGGTACGTATAAGGGTTTAGTTCAGATATGGGATGCTTCTGCCCAAAAGAGAGTTTCAACAATGGAAGGGCACTCGGCAAGAGTTGGTTAGTACAGCTTATGGTGAATTTCACATTACATTGGTCCATCTGGTTCTAGGTTAGAAAGCTAAACAACAGTTGGAGAAAAACTTTTTTGCCAAATCCTAAACTTGTTTCCTGTGAAAATTCAGAGATAGGTTTGAACTAAAGTTATCATGTTAACACAAAGATTCTTGTTTTATTTGTAAAAGGTGCTTTAGCATGGAATGGTGATACCTTATCCTCAGGAAGTAGAGACAGACTCATCTTACAACGAGATGTACGATCACCATCAACTATAGAAGGACGACTTGTAGGACACAGACAAGAGGTTAGTAGGTGCATCTTACCTTATTCCATTTGGTAGTCAGAGCTTGTACATTTATGAATAACCAGTTACCATGGCATGATTAAAAAGAGTAGAATGGCTTGATTCCTCTGTGATCATGATTAATCATCATATTACCGCATACGTTAATAACTGTCTGGCTGCATTTCCAGCATGGTTGGTCCTTGTAGTGTAGTGGTTAACACATCGGACTAGTAAACCGAAGTTGTGGGGTTTGATTCTTGCCAAGGGCTTAATGTTATTTTTCTCTTTGTCCTTTCTGTATACATACATGGAACACATTCACTTTACTTTCATCATCATCATATTAAGTAAACATGTGAGCTGAGAGTTGTATACTTAAAGCAGTTAATGTAGTAGTAGTGTGTGTGAGTGATAGTGCCCCCAATTAGTGCGAAAGCGATAGAACGACTAGGCACTTAAATAAAGAGATTTATTTATTTTATTTATTTCTTACAAATATTTTGTTGACTTAGGTATGTGGTCTAAAGTGGTCTCCTGATCGCCAACACCTTGCATCTGGTGGTAACGATAATAAATTATTGGTATGGAATCTGTCTGGTGTAGCACCAGTACAACAGTATAGTGAACACACAGCGGCTGTCAAGGCCATTTCCTGGTCACCCCATCAGGTATGTAAGAGCGTTTTTTCCCATATCCAAACACCAAGAAGGGGTTTAAAAAAAATGAGCAGCTGGAGAGTTATAAGTCACATAGAAAAATGTTACATATTTCTATATTAAATTATTGATTAATATTATTATTATCAGCATGGGTTGTTAGCATCTGGTGGAGGTACAGCTGATAGGTGTATCCGTTTCTGGAATACCTTAACAGGACAACCATTACAATGTGTGGATACTGGATCACAGGTTAGTTCTGTATTCTCTTTACTTTTGGTTGTATCTACCCATGAACAGGTGCAACAGAAATATGTTTAGTCACACTGTTAAACTTCAAAGTTTTCAATGTTTCTATCTCCTTCACAGAAGTACAGTGTTGTTCAGACTAAATAAATGCAATTCAGTGAATTTCTAGACTTGATTCTGCAGCCAGCAACTCTTCAGAAAAATTGTGGAACTGGAAAAAAAAGGCCGGAAAAACTTTGGAGTTTGAAGGTCTAAACTTTGAAGTTTGATAGAGTAAATTTTGAAGTTTGGTGGCTACAACTGAAGTTTAAGAGCACGACAGATCATTTTCTGTTGGTACAGTTCATGGGTAGATGCAACTGACAGTATGTACAAAAATGTTTTCATGACTGTGCTATGTGTTCTTTACTATGGTATGCAAAATTAATTTATTGATATTTGAATGTATCATTTATATGTTAGGTTTGTAATCTTGCCTGGTCAAAGCATTCAAATGAATTGGTGAGTATCCATCAATTCAAGGACTTGATGATGGGTTACAAGCTAATTTTTTGATAATATAGAACCCCCACCCAACCCCCCTTCAGGTCATTATTAATACTAGCTGACTCTTGATAGTCAGCTAGTTTGTTTAGCATACGTATATGTTTTGCACTTTGATTACCTATCCTGAGTGTTAGGTGGAGGGAGTTCTTAAGAGAAACCCCTTTATTAATAAATGTGGCATTTTGTCTTCCAATTCATCTTTTTACCCTACTTACAGCTTTTGTACTATTCATCTTTTTACCCTACTTACAGCTTTTGTACTATTCATCTTTTTAGGTGAGCACTCATGGTTATTCCCAGAATCAGATATTGGTATGGAAATACCCTTCTCTTACTCAAGTAGCTAAACTAACGGGACACTCCTATAGAGTACTATACCTGGTAAGTCTGAGATGGTATTAAGAATCCAGATGTAGTTATCAGCATTGGAGAAAAAGTGCTTGGCATTCAGTTAACTTCCAGTTTTATCTGCAGCACAATCCAGCAGCCTGCCCATTCTTCCATCCATTCTTTCATCCATTTGTCCACCCACTTTGCATATCCTCCCATTCTATTGTTCATTCATCCATCCACCTGCATTTACTTCCAATCCATCCATTCTCATACTAACCTACTGCCCATCCTTCTATCCATCTAATCTCATCCATCCCACACACCTGTCCATAGTTCAATTCCCCCTTCTTGTCAACCCTTCCATCCATCAAATCATCCATCTACCAAACTTCCCAGCCCATTCTTCATTCATCCAATTTCCCTTCCATCCTTCCATCCACTAGTCTGCCCATCCAGCTATCCACTCACCTTGCCTGCCCTTCCATCTTTCTGCCCATTCATCCATTCATGCATTCACCCTCCTATCCATCCTTCCATTCACTTACCTGTCCATCTTTCCATCCATTCATTCACTTACCTGACCAATCTCTCTTAAGATTCACCTTCCCATATTTCCATACTTCCGACTATCCACTTATTTATCCTTCCATCCAGTGATCATAACTAACAATCATTATTTTTTCTGATCATTGTATAGGCTGTCTCACCAGATGGAGAGGCAATAGTAACTGGTGCCGGGGATGAAACTCTCAGATTCTGGAGTGTCTTCAGTAAAGCGAGATCACAAAAGGTAACTACAGTTTAGTAACTTTGAAAATCTTAGGCCCCACTCAGACATAAAAATTTTGTTGTTTCAAATTAATTGCAAATTAGTGCAATCTTTTGTTTCTACTTATTATCATGTCATTTACATTGAATTCGGCACGGCAAAAGTTCGACGTCTGAACTGGGCTTTACAGGGATTGTATTGATAGTGTTTCTTAGACTTTTGTAATTTAAAATGAAATGTTGCATTTTTCAGGAATCTAAATCTGAACTCAACCTGTTCTCCAGAATTCGATGACCCTTCACACCAATAATTCTGTTTATACCCCTACATTGTTCTTAAATTAGAATAGGTAGAAGCTACACACAATGTTTTCTTTGTACATACATGTTTTGTTATTTTATTGTCAACCAAAAATCTTAGGAAAATCCTAACGGCATTGAGGTATAAGAGATGTAACCGATACATACCAATATTTAGGATTAAAATTACTAGTCGAATGTAATAACTATTAAAATATATTAATATATCTATATATATAATTACTTCACTGTATAATAATAATGCAAATAAAAAAGATTCGACCCTTACCTGTATTTCATAAAAAATTGACTCAGAAAACAACACTGTTTTAAAGACCCAGTATTACCCATTTTGAGAGAAAAAGCATAGTAATTTTGGCCCATATTTGCCCACAAACCATAGACTATACCCATGGTTTTTGATGATTGTGGCCTATTTTGGGGTAAAAAGCGTGGACTATAGCCCATGGTTTTTGATGATTGTGGCCTATTTTGGGGTAAAAAGCGTGGACTATAGCCCATGGTTTTTGGTGATTGTGGCCCATTGGGGTAAAAAGCATGGACTATAGCCCATGGTTTTTGGTAATTTTGGGGTAAAAAGCGTGGACTATAGCCCATGGTTTTTGATGATTGTGGCCTATTTTGGGGTAAAAAGTGTGGACTATAGCCCATGGTTTTTGGTG
>JAAAQI020027123.1:7570-19089 GCA_011800005.2 Stichodactyla mertensii | reverse complement strand
TCGACCCGAGCATGAAACAAATTGCAAGTTTGTTTACGTTTGTTGACCATAGGGTCAAAGTCAATGCTTAGTCAATCACTGACCAAATATCTCGTTTCTTAAAATATAAGCAAATTCGCAAATCTGTTTCAATCCACGAGTTCACCATATGGTGCGTTTGATTTCTACCTGAAAACAATTGAAAATTAAATCCGGTGTGTTTTGCGGCCCACGAAAGTCCAAAACTATTAAACAGAGCGAAATTTTATCTGTGAATTATCTAAAAACCACGCGAGAAATGATTTTGAAAACAAAGAGTGAGGGCCAGAGGTTTTGGTCCCGCAATGCTTTGCGCCGCAAGTTGTTCGCTCAGCTGGATGGGGTTGAGCATCTGCTTCGGCAGATAACACAGACCTCGGTCTTGATAATTTACGATATCATGCAAAAACAGAATTCAATAATTGCTGTAAATATTCTTATTTTACATTAACGAATCTTTTTTTTAGTGTTCAGCACTTGGACTTTGAACTCGACATGATGAATCCCATATCTGCAAATTTTTCTGCAGATAGGCGCGAATTGGCTGTAGGCTTTCAGCCAATCAAAATCTAGATAGTGAGTAAAACGTCGGTCTGAGATCTGAATCTGACATCTGATACGGAGTAACTAACTGCAAATTTGGATGTATACAAAGCCGAATGATGTAGTTTGTTATAATATTCAAATGTAAGTTTTGAGTTTTGAGTTAAAAAATGCGCTTTTACGTATTTTAGTGGGGAAATATAAAAGCAACAAATTACGTTCCATCTCAGATTCAGATTGCCCAACGTCAACGTTTTTTGAAATAGGTATATAATAATGTTGATTGGCTTTCTTGGGTATTCTGGCTGTCAGCGGTAGTGCTCAGTCTCGGTACAACGAAGTCGAAATTCCAATCTCGTCTCCAGAGCCTGCGTTCCTCCTGGTCAGCACCGAGGTTCGTGTTTATTTTTCGTTAATATTTGATGATCTTATCAGTTAAAAGATGCGATGGCGAAAGAAAAAAGAAAAGAAACAGAGAGACATAAGTTAGAGCAAGCATGACGTTCGTATACATACAGACAGATTGAAAGAAAAATAGATACATACATACGTAGATAGCACTTTATTTCAGTAATGGTTTCATAAGTATAAAGTTTCTATACATGAAAGTCGTACATTAAAAATCATTAGACAGACAAACACAGACTGACTGACCGACTGACCAACAGATAAACTGAAAGGCTGATAGACAGACAAAGAGACAAACAAAAATAAACAGACAAGAGTATTTACGTAGCCTGTGTACAGCCGCTTCTCCCCCTCCCCCCACCCCCTACGGGGAAAGTACATTTTCTCCGTAAGAGGGGGGGGGGGAGAGGGGGAGAAGCGACTGTACACAGGCTAATTATTACGCAAACAAACAAGAACAAGCAAAAGAAGAGATGTTCAGAAGGAAAAAAAAAAAAAGGATTCTTGAGAGATCATCAATCTTCTGTCGATACAAATAGCATTCAATGTTCAGTATGGCTACTAAATAATCCTAATAAGCAATAAGTTTTGGAATTTATCAGGACGTTCGGGCAGTGTTTGTGTTTGATTATTGTGACAGCGGCCTCCTTTCGATTTTTACACCCCGTCAAAAACCAACCACCGATATAATTGTCGGTAAGCTATCAACGATATCATCGATTATACGGGTCAAGCAGGCTCATACCAAATACATCATTGCAGCCACTAAGAAACGTTGGCGCCTGCGCATGTGTGTTTCAGCCGTTATCGGAGGATTAAAAAAAAAAAAGAAAAAAAAAAACTCACCCTTTGCCAGAATATGCAGACATGTAATACTGCGTTGTGCAGCTGAGAAAAAAGCTAACCTTTCGGTTAATTTTGTCATCTGAAAGAAGGATAACCTAAAAATCAGTAACCGTCAGTGAAAAGTTTCTAGGAATGGGATGGCAAGGCGGTGTGGCAGAATGAACAACATTCAGGTCCACATAAACCTTTGGCTGCCAGAATAATTAACCTGCGTTATAAAATAAAGTTTACTTACTTACTTACAGATTTTTAATTCCAGATTTTGATAGTTCAAACACGTGTGCGGTAACCTCTAAAGTAATCACTCTTTTTATATCACTTTTGAACTTTTACTTATTCTTTCTTTGTATTCTTTCATCGTGAAATAGTCTGTTTTATTTCCTTTAACTCAATTCAGAAAAAAATGCAAAAGTTAGCAACGGTCATTTTTTGGTTCCTGATCATTGTTTGCTGTTTTCGAATTTCCCTTTACTAACACTACTGACTGTTGAACAATTGAATTAACGGAAGAAGTTAAAATCATTCTCTCCCTATTTCATTACGATTAGTCAAATATAGTGCGGTCTAATAGATGTTAGCAGATACTGATTCCAATCCAATCAATAAAAAGATATGTAAATAAGCAGCGTTCATTTTCCGATTCCAGATCACTGTCTTCTGTTTTCAGCTATCACACTGGCTGAAAAATCATGAATTCACGGACGCCAAGTAACTTAATTTCTATTCTACCCCAGTGATTTCATTTACAACTGGATGCGGTCTAAATAGACCAAACACTAATTTCACTGTTTTCTTTTGTTTTCTTTCGGGATCGATTATTAGATATTTATCATTACATTTTATTTTAGGGGTTAATTAAAATCACTCTCATTGTCTTGTTTTTATCTTTATTAATCCGAGTATTATTGTATTATTTCCGGTTCTTCAAGCACAAGAGACAGAGGAGGTGGTCCGCCCCAGAGATCGATAGCTTTCCAAATATCAAGCATTTTGTAGTTTTGACATACCGATAGGTAATAAAAATCGTAAGATGCGATAAGAATGCCTAATCTATTATATGGAATCTATCAAAGAGATAAGATAGATTAGAACGCTAAAGGAGCTCACTGAGCCACACGGATGTCCTGTCTATCAGTCTATTATGTGATACCAACAGGTGTTTACTATTGCGAATGTAGCCGGAAAAGAAAGAAAAACATATCACATCGGCATCTTTTTATAGACTAAAGTCAAGGTATTCCTCGCCAATGACTCATACATGCTTACGATATCAAAATAAGAACATTCCAGCAGATCAGTCAGGAACACTGGGTCAGTCAGGATTCTGTTTTTCAAGGTAACGATTCCTGGAGTTTTTTGAAGTACTAATGATCGTTGAATGCCTACCGTACCTGTATCTACTTAGGCAGGTTTAAAACTTTCGTAAACACGCACTTGTTAGTAGCTAGTAGCCGCAAATATCCGCCTTCTTGAGTTTTCGCTTGACTCTCGTAGCTTTTTTTTTGTTTTTGGTAGTTTTCGTTCGTTGCAGTTGCGTGGCCTCACGACCGTAGTTATTAGTTAACGTTTCCAAAAATTCATCTTGTGTGGTATAACTAAATAACAAATTGTTCCCCTCTTCAATTTGATTCATAACTCATATATAATCCAGTTATAATCTGAAAGAGGTATATTTACAAAACTTAAAGTCATTCACGATGGTATTCATCGGGATAGTCTGCATTTTTGCCACAACCGTAGAGGATAAATTTTTGCGTTATCGTGGGTAGAAGAGTTTAATTCACCATGAAAGATACTATAATACGCTGGATGATGATAGCTTATCATCCATGACTACTTTGAAGAAACACTACTGTTTATCTCCTCTGTGTTATCGTGAATGGATGGGACCGAAACACCTTTAAGTTGGGCGCGTGTGACGCAATACTCGTAACGTGACGTCCATTGGACATTTTCATCGTCACGCAAGTAACAGCAAAGCAAACAATTTTTTGACCCAAAGTAGAACAGATCTTTAATGTTAGAATTTTCATACTTATGTTATCATGTAAAGAAGGCACCAAAAAACGTGATAAACGCATCCCTACGAAGGCTACTGAGTACTAGTAGGATCGTTTCAACCTTATCAGTCTTACTGGTCCCTTCAAGATAATCATAGTAATGGATATCTTTAATTTCATTATAATATAAAAAACTAGGCGATATGATAGAGGGGTGGGATGATAGAGAGTTTGTGGTTTTGAGGGAATGTCGAAGTAGTATAGTGTTGTTCTAAGTTGTACATCTTTCGGTTCACTTTTTTCTTGGGAAAGCCAAACGTGCATGCTCTCTGCTGTCTTCACTCAGCGATACATCGTGAACACAAAGAATTCGGACGTTAGTCAAACTGAGCAAACTATTATCCTTCATCTTTGAGCGCACAAATTTCAACATCTTACTTTCACTAATTTTGGAAAAGGAAAACAACTCGGTTGCGTGTGAATGACAACGGTCGTAAACTTCAGCAACTCTTTCCGGATAGGAGTCAAAACAATTGAGGTCACTAAAAACAGAGCAGTGTATAGGCCTCCTGCTTAGCAGGCTACTGTTCCAACTAACAATCTTAAGGACTACTCGAACGAACTTCCTCTAAATTAAAAACACCGACGAAACTACAAAACTTTCAACGCTCGATGTTCAAAATTCCCCGTCCCATTTCGTAACTTGATACCACTATTTCAGCGCATTTGTTTATTTCCATACCATCCAACGTTCCTCTGTCCTTCAAATTCCAAATAAAAAAGTTGCCAAGATTTTTATTTCTGCTAAACGTTAAATTGGGATTGTGATCTAGAACAAGAAGATGAATGAGCGGTAGGATATTGACCTTTGTCTCACACTACTTGAAAGTGCTGAAAGATTTTGCAATGGTAACTCAAAACCACGTTCTCTTAGTTCTCGACTCATTTCTAGCTTTATTTATTTAAGTTATCTTGTGGCCGATATCATTTACATGTCAGGATCACGAATATCTGAGTTTGGCTACCGTGTGTTGCATGAACGCTAATACGAACTAGATAGCAGTTGATGGTAATAATATCGATTTGTGAGTCACGTAGCCTGGTTTGTGGGATTATGAGACAATGATTAAGGGTACTTTTTTTAGATACAAGAATCCGTTACTGGAAACTCCTCGGAGAATAAGAAAATCACGTCCTTGAATATCCAAAACAAACTAACGTTTTTCATTATGCTTTTTGCCCCCATTTTTATTTTTATTTTTATTTTGAATTATTTGTAAAATAAAGATTCTTTTCTGGCATTTTTTCTTATAATGTTGGTTACTCTAAGACGAACTGGCTGCAAATGACAAATCTGTCTGAAAAAGAGAAAGATGACGTTGAACCAAATTAGCGACAAACACTTCCTTATTAAAAAGTTCGACAACACAAAAAAATAATGAACAATAATGAACAAGCATTTGAAAGAAAACAAAGAAATTCCTCTGTAACTTCATTTTAGAAAATGTACCAACCACACCATCCGAGAAAACCTATCCATAACGTTACGATTTTCGAACACACGTCATAATGATTTGGACATATCGAAATGCATTTATGTGTCAAGTCTCTCGACGTTGGCTGGACAGGGATTGCGCACTTCCCGCGAAAAGCACGACAAGTATTCGTATGAATGCTGTCACAAAAAAACGTTAATGGTTCTTACTGCTTTTAACAATAAGTCAAGTGTCCTTTCATGCGTCAGTCAAGCAATCAAATACCTTGGAAACCATTACCTATTAGAGAGTTTGATACTGTTGTGGTTTTATGTAATATTTATAGAGTTCCTTCAACGCATGTGAGTAGGAGAGTTTCGTACAGTCGTAATGAATGATGTTTTCGTTTCTTGTAATCTTTGTTTTTGTCATAAACATCCCGCTGACGTGGAAGCACTTCATTATCAGACTACGACTCGTGCATTGCATGACTAGTCCGTAAGCAATCTAAGATACGTCGCACAAATACTCTTGCAAACATTTATCTGCGAAATAAAACTTTTTGGTTGTTCATTTTCAGTTCTAGTTGGTTTGTATGATGTTTTGAATGAGCCCTGATGGTAATGATAACTGTAATCCCTGACAGACCCCAGAAGTCGTTTTATCGAGGCTTATCTCCTATCTCGAAGGCATGTGGGGCCGTCTGTCTATTTGTCTTGTTCACCTTTCCAAAATCCAATCAAACACTTTATCGGGAGCGATGCTCGTTTTTCCGCGGGGTTAGTTGAAATCGTAAACCAAAGTGCCGTTCGGACGTTTTATCATCGTCAAGATAATGAATCTTTTTCAGACACACTCTCATTCTTTCTGCTATAACTCATATTTATTTTGTCATCCATTGGTTACATATCATCCCGCGGCCGTGCTGTAAATCCCCTTCCACACAATCAGGCTGTACCGCACGACACCGACCCACACCATTGAACTTTTCTGGTCATTCTCTAATTTAAATAAACGTGCAAAGATTTTAAAGGTATGTACCGACGTTTCCTATTTACAGATATGAGGTTTTGCCTGCCGCGATTTCAATTCGAGCGGTAAATCTTTCAGATGTGTGAAGGTGCGCCGTGTCAAGACAAGGTGCCCTTTTGTGATTGGCAGTAGAACCCAGCACAGTAGGCGTTCCCCTGGTGACCCAAGTGTCGTTACACTTCACTAGTGATCCCGTCATTCTGCCGATAGAAACCTTATGTGTACAGACACCAGAGGATGAAGCTGCTGTGTACCCTGCTAACAATTCTCATCACAAATCAATACAGAGTATTATCTAGAAGAATTCACAATAAAGGTGAATGACGGCAGTTCAGAATTTTAATACCCGTCGATCAAGGAGATTTCCCTGAGGTAAATTAATTAATCAAATCTTTACGATTTGCAGCTCACAAGTTTAGGTGGAATAATGCGGATACTGAGTACAGAGAAACCGTCCCTACACGAGTTAACAGGGCTGGCCAGGCGGTCTACTCTCAGAGCGAACAATTTTTATCATACAGGAACCGAGTTCCGGACAGCGAACCTTTGTATTATCATGTCACAGCCTTTCAAAGAACCTTCAAGTTCAAGTTGGTTCGAGATCGAAGCTTCGTGTCGCCGGGACTGGAGGTTGAACATGTTTTTAGTGATTCTGTTACAATTCCATATCGTGGAGAATTAGGGTATTGCTTCTACAATGGGCGTTTGGAAGAAGATAGTCTTTCAAGTGCAGTCTTCAACTTATGCAACGGTCTGGTGAGTTTATTTGTGCACCTTATGATAAACCAACTAAAGTAACAACTCGCTGACCAATCATTTGCCCAACAGTTTGTCACAATTTTTCCTTCTGTGTTTTGAAATTCCCCAACTTTTGGTTGAAAAAAATTCGGTTAGTATGAGTTAGTTTTGTTCGTCTGTTTAGTGTTTAGTGACAAAATTGACAAAATTATCATAGCGATGTACTCGAGGCATCTTCATAGTAAGCCGGCGAGTTTCCCGGTCTGTCACGGTACACCCGCGCGACCACCCTTGCCGGCATATCCTCTTCAGAGATCCATTAACTGTTTTAAAATAAAGCTGTTCAAGACAATTGGCACCAAAAATTTCGTCTTTCAAATCAAGACTGACTAAACTGTCATCAGATAAACTGTGTTTTCCTATCGTGATGGAAAACAAAGGTTTTACAATTCAAAAGAAAACCGCTTGCCGGAAATAGAAATTCACTAGCGTGATTGACCCCCTGGTAGTCAATTCGAAAGAACTTAGAAAGAACTTAAGAAAGCTTCTTGGAAATTTCTAAAATGCTAGAAATCTGGGTTACTCTTTCTGTTAATCTATTCGGTGGTTTAAAATTAAAAAAGGACGATTAGACGATACTTTGGAAGTTATTTGACAAATGATTTACTCATCTATAATCCAATTAATCTTATAATGTAAGTTGTTTCAAGGGGGCCTGACTGCCGGAACAGGGTATCCAGTGTTCCAAATGTTTCTATTTGACGAGGGCTTAGCTTGCTCTATTAGAAAACCAGTAACGCTCCTTGTATCTCAACTGAATCTCCCTTCAACAGCGTGGTTCGTTCATTACCCAAGGCACAGAATATTTTATCGATCACATGGAACAAAAAAGGAGTAATTCTAGTTCAGAAGGAAGAAAATTACACGTTGTATATCGACGATTGGAAAATGCTACCAACTCAAAAACATTTTACGATCTTGGAGGTAAGTGCTGATATCAGATATCACAACAAACTATACCTGACTGTCAAGGCAGTAAAATACAAAATGGTGACTTTTACATTTCACTGCTTTAACCTTGTCACGCCTTTAGCCTAAGAAAAAGCAGAAAAATAGATATTTCCTCTTTTGATTTCATGTATGTATAACTGAATATTTTGACAAGAGTAATATATATATATATATAGAGAGAGAGAGAGAGAGAGAGAGAGAGAGGGGGAGAGAGAGAGAAAGAGCTATAGAATGGGTCAATGACTCAATGAAAGACGCCGAGGAACATAATATGAATCGGAAAAGGCGCGCGCCTACTGTTCATTGTAAATGGTCGTAAGAGCGGATGTCCTAGTCCAATGTCGTCTCTAGCAACACGCTTACAGAACGGCATACTAAATATTTCAAGATATTCCCCTACTGTTTCCGCATGTCTGATTTGATCAAATACGTCTAGTTACGATATCAGACTGTGTGAACGTGCAGTACTCCAGCCATATCGTGAATGAACTGCAGTTCTTTTTCCGCTCTGAGGTGAAAATGTGATGATGATCAAATCAAAGAGCCGTTTTGGTGTCTGTATATATTGTATCAGCACATGTACTATCATCTCCATTTTTCGCGTGGTTGAGTGTTCATAGGTGCAGGCATGTGAAACACTCCGAGTTGCCTCATGACCTTTAAATTATCACGAATCTTTATTCCCGCGAAACATAGCTGCTCAGGGGAATTCTATTTTTATTTTTTTCTTATAAATGTGATGATTGATTGTGTCATATTGTTTAGAAAATAGTTAATTAAAGGACCGACCTCAATCCACCTATACCTACCTACCTACCTCTACTTACCTATCTATCTACTCCTCTTTCCCCCTCCGTTAAACCATTTCATCCCTCCTTCCCTCCATTCATCCATCTCCATCTCCACTCACCCATCCATCCACCCATTATCCGACTCTCTATATATTCATCTCTCTTTCCAGTCATCGATTCGTTGACGGATCGATTGATCCTTTCATGTGTCATACATTGCTCCGCCCACCCGTTCATCGATACCTCGATAGATCGATCTACCCATTTTTCCTTCCTTCCTATCTTCATTATTTTATCTAAATTAGTGATTTTCAGTTAAATTATTCACTGACTGACCTACAGATTGATTCATAGATAAATAGTTCAGTAGATGGATTCTCTGATAGGATCAGACTCGTAGCATTGATGCTTAGATGTAGATAGATAGTTTGATAAATAGTGGATCAAATTTATTGTCTTATAAAAGGATAGATATGTTCATAGCGACATAGATGGACAAATGGACCGACGGACGAAATAGCGTGTGGATGAAACAGAAGAATGGCAGCAGGTGGATAGATGGTTTGAATAAGTGGATGAATGAACAGAAAAGGGGGATGGATAGATGGATGGATAGATGGATGGATGGATGAATATGGATGGGATGGATGGATAGATGGATGGATGGATGGATGAATATGGATGGATGGATGGATAGATGGATGGATATGCATGGATGGATGGATAGATGGATGGATTAAATGAATGACGTGAAATAACTAGTAATGGATTGACAGATAGGATGTATGGATGAATGGATGGGTTAATGGATGGAATGAGATAAGTGATTTTAAAGTTGGATTAAATTAGTCCATGGATAGATGTGGAATGATAAATGGATGAAAACGTAAATAAAAAAGTTAACAGTTTGTGTGTGTGTTTGCAGAAGCCTACTCCCCATCCAACAGCACTGACTTCGTCATAGAACTAAACCATGAGAAACTACGTGTTTCTCGCAAGAAAAGAAGCAAACGATACATCGAGGCCGCTTATGTCGAAACGATGATCGCAGCAGATCGTTCCATGATGGACGCCTTCCCAAACAAGGCAGAACTTCAAAGCTACCTTATTACCATTATGGGAATGGTTAGTACATCATCTAAATGATTTTCCATACCCGCACTTTAAAATCACTAATCGGTTCGACCCTCTAGAAACATGCCAGATATTTCTAACCACAAAAGACGTCTTGATAGGATAATTTGTGTCATCGCAGTAAAACTGAGGAAGAATTTGTCTGAATCGCCATCTGTTCCATTATTTTTGGCTCACAACAAGCTTTTTCTCTTACTTTGTCCTTTCTGCATAGCTTTACTATTATGGGAATTTCAGCAGCGATAAACTTTTTTGGCTTCTTAATCATTTCCAAAACCAACACGACTATTTGTGTATGTTCTTCGTTCAATACTTATCGAAGTTTTCTAAAGTTACAAAAGCTTAGTTATGTAAGAAACATTCCGTAAATGAAAGTGATTTCCTTAGCGACCCTCGTCACAGCGGGCTAGCTTTTCATTCAATGTCTATTTTATATGTTAATTATTTCATCACGTCTACTGCACAGTACGACGTTTTCCTCTTTAAACAACATCCACAACTAAGCTCTAAACATTCCTTGCTGTATTAAGAAACTATAACAAAAGAGACAGATGTCGTGAGTAATTTAGACAGCTGAACACTCGATAAGAGCTTAATTGGATGGCATGCTGTTTATTATTTTCCCCCAAATGTGTCTTCAACTCATTTATTTCCATTAAGAATAACCATCCAAAGCTATGATCGTGTCAACAATTGGTTAACCTTCAAGATTACGTCGATTATGAATTAAATATTGAGATGTAGCTCGATGGATTGTGGTTGAAAGTTGTGACATTTCTTTCTTGGTCTGTCTGTCCTTTTTTCTTTCTTTTCAGTTATTCTTTGTTACTTTCCTTCCGATCCTTTTCTTCCTTCCTAGTTTCGTTTTTCTTTTTTGTTCATTCGTTCGTTCGTTCGTTCGTTCGTTCGTTCGTTCGTTTCTTCCTTCCTTCCTTCCTTCCTTCCTTTCATTCTTTCTTTTCAAGACTCTCAAGTGACTTTTCAAATTAACCATTTTGATTGGATAATTCGCATTTTATCTCTTAACGTTTGGCTCAAGGTGAAAGTAATGTGAATGTTACCTTTGCCGTTCCTTGTACTACGCTGATACAAAATCGATATCTTCTTCTTAATAAGTATTTTACGTCTAATTACCTTTTACAGGTTGCACGCATTTACAGAGACAAGTCCATAGGGAATCTAATTAACGTCGTGGTTGTGAAAATGGTTTTGATAGATACTGATCTGGTAAGTACCTTGTAAATATCTAGTGCTGCAAATTTTGTTTATATTAAAAGGTAGTTGTTGCATTATACCTACCGTGTCTTGTCTTGTCCTTCTTATTGCCACAAGAGGATGTCATGGTAACACGTTAAAAGTCAAACTTCTACGAAAGGAAGGCAGCTAGTTTCAAGAACTACTCATTTGAGCACAGTAGAAGATACGTAGTGGTTTTAATACTGGGTAGCCCTGAGTGGCCCTGAGTGGCCCTGAGTGGCCCTGAGTGGCCCTTAAGTACAAAGCTGTATTATCATGCCAAGTTA
>JAAAQI020027012.1:0-19092 GCA_011800005.2 Stichodactyla mertensii | reverse complement strand
AAGCCTCTCGTCTCTATCCATCTTTTTAAGTCTTCGACACTATTATCCTCTGTTTCTTTCAAGGAACTATTGCCCCTACTTGTGCAGAAAGCTTCACCAGGCACTCCGCCATTTTGTGTGTCTGCCCCAAACATATCCCACAATTCATTGCACATGAATTGCGTGACGTAAAAGCTTCAGAAGGCTGCTAGGTTAAAACTGAAGAAGTCTGTCTACCATTTGATCGTGTATAGAGGTTTTAAATGTGACGTAATTCCTGTGAAAAATGCGACTTCAGAGTCCAAAAGTAAAAGCAGTTTTGTTAAGATTTTCCCTACTTTTTTCTTCATAGCAGGAATTGTTGAACAGAGGTGTTTTCTTTTCGGGTGGAGGAATAACATTTTTGGCTTAATTTTACCGTAGTTTGTCAGCAAATGGAACGTTAGCTGCCAAACATCAGATTGCTCTTTCCTGTATTCTTTGACTCCTGACTTCATGGCGTAAATTTGATTTAAGATTCCAAAATAAATTTTGTATAGTAACAAAACTTTGATGGAAGACTAAATATAATTCGTAAAAAGAATAATCACTTAAAATTATATTTTCTTTTCTTCTTCTTATTTTTTGATGTTACAGATTATACACTTATTTCAACAAATGTCTCAGAATCCATTGACAATCAACAATAGGAGACCGCAATGGACGTCGATACTTTTAATTGTAATTAAGTTATTTATGGTATCACTTTATCTTTCCATGCTGTCTTCGGTTCAGGAGGTGATTATGTTTATTTGGTGGTGTTCCCATGTAAATAAAATAAATTCGCGTTTAATTTACTAACATCCCTTGCGGTCTTCTATTGTCAATTGTCAATTGATGCCACGACAACGTTTTTTGAAATAAGTGTATATCAGCATTGAATCCATGTTAACTTGCAGTCAGACAACATCGGCACAGACCGACAAATTATATTTTACTGATTCCTGTTTTCTTAGTCGTGCCTAATACTAGTCATGGTACAATCCCTATCTTTGTGGTATCTGTATTCTAAAGATAAGAATATTAGTTATTCATTTTGTGATATTGGTGACATTCTGTTCCCAGACTGCGGCCGAGACCGCCTACGATATGGTTAGTCCTGGCCCCAGTGTCTCGCCAAGTAAGCGTGGTCGCCACCGTCTGGCCCACCAACCGGCTGATCTGAGGGAAGGAGTCACGAATGCTTACTATGTGGTTGCCAAGGTAACGTAAAAAAAGGCTTATTCTTTAAGCCAGTGAGGTTTTACTAATCATCCAATCACGATGCTTTGATTTATTATCACTATTTGAGGTTACTCCGTGTAGTTATGTGTTTTATATAATTGTTTTCCTATTTTTCCTTTTCCCCTTTTCACCCTTTTCTTTCTTCTTCTTTCTTCCTTTTTTATTTATTTATTTATTTTCAGGTTTCTTTTTTTTTCTTTTACCATTTGTTTTCATTTTTCTTTGTCTCTTTCTCTATTTTTTCTTCCCTTTTCTCCCTTTTTTCTTTATTTACATACTATTTCTTTTAAACCACATTTCGTGCAAGCGGGAAAAATTGCGGCTTGTAGACTCTCAAATGGCTTCTACTGTAAGCCAATCAAAATGCACATGAAACCGCAACACCCAATCAGAATGCTTGAAATCGGAAACCATTAATTGATAGTCACATTACCATGCGTTTGATACCCAATGAAATGGTCTGGTTTTGTTACACTAAATTATTGGTTGATGTTCTACCAGGGCCTCAATCACACGGCGTCAAATATTGTCAAAGTAGCACGCGAAGAACACGAGCAAAAGGGAATGACGGGTGTAGTAGGAGGCGTTCTGAGACAAGTTCCTGCTACTATCGTACAACCACTGATTCTAGCAACAGAAGCCACTTCTAATGTCATTGGTGGAGTTAGGAATCAAATATTACCCGATGCCAGGAGAGAAGCCACAGAAAAATGGCGATCTGATCAATGATATACATATTGCTTTCCAATTTTATTTATTGACAAGGGAAACAGGAATGGTTTCTCTTGTCAGTGAACAATGAGCAAGGCTTATTAAGATTTTAACTCAACAGAGTTTTTAAGTGTGACGTCATATGAAAAAGCGACTTCCGGGGCAAAAATGAAAAGCAGTTCTGTGAGGATTTTTCTAAAATTTTTCTTTAAAGTAGGATTTGTTGTACAGAATTCTTTTGTTGTTCGTGGAGTATGAATTGTGTTCAAAGCTGTGGCTTTGTCTTAGTGGATTGGATTTTTTCGATGAACCCGGAAATACGTCACGACTTAAAACCTCTTAGAGCGCCATGTTGTTTTCCAAGAATCCTACAGTACATTACACATCGAAAGTCGCTTCCGCACATGCGCACATGCATATATAGAATTTGTACAACGAAAATATGTACAAAAATATGGGTGTAAAGAAGAAAGACTTCATTGAATTTTATTTTTTGGTAGAAGGCTTGGGGATTAACTTGTTTAACGAGATTCTCAAATTATTTGACTGTTTGTAATTATATATCCTACATATATAGGTAAATGAAGCACGAATAAAAGTTTGGAACTTATATTTAAACCTTTATTGGCGGTGTTTTGCAAACTAGCTTGGAAAAAAATCAGCTTCCGTTCTTTCAGCTTCATTGTCGCATCATCCTAGCTTGCGTTGTTGGCGTTCTGCGCTTGCGATTGAAGGGAAAGTCGGAATCGACTTGCAACGCAGGCTATGCGTCCAGTACCAAATGCAAATTATCTCTCACGGGTATTAAGGAAATGAGAAAATATTTGATGAAAGATATTCTTGGTTTTATAAAACCTACTGCCCTCTCTCTCTCTCTCTCTCTCTCTCTCTCTCTCTCTCTCTCACACCACACACACGCACGCACACACACACACACACACGCACACACACACACACACACATCCTCTCTGATGCTAAAAAAAAGGTCCCTTACTCTGTTATTATTAAATTAGAGGGGACACTGTTCTGATAGAACACGAGAAAACTTTTGGAATCTGGAAATCACAAAATCTTCCATCCAGGCTTTTTCAATCCCCAGCTGTGAAAATTAAAAACCCAGAAATAGTGCGAAATTTCGCGCGGCTCTTGAAATAAACTGAAATGGAGAAAAAATTTTATAGAATATTTAACAATATACTGAGTATTAAATAAGCAATTAAGACCCAAGGCATTCCATCTTAATCTTCAGAGCGAACATGCAAAAATAAAACTAGAGAATAGACACTTAATCTCCAAAATCGCTGCCGCAAATTCAAATGAGTTAATATGATTCAATGAAAAACGTATACCAGCACTAGAAAGAACACCTATATTTTAGTAACCCTACAAAGATACATTGTGTCAGGTGTTATATCGACCAAGAAAACGTAAGTTGAGAATTGACAAATTTACAGACGTTTGTAGGACCGGGGGTACTGTGGCGTATAATCTCCTCTATACTTGGGTTGGGTTACCTGTGTTAGCATGAAGGGACTACGCACTAATAAAAACCGCTGATAATTAGTGCTGACGGCTCGTATTCCAATATGGCGGACGCTGCTAAAACTTGGAAACCACACTTCTAAAAACTCAAGGTGAGTTGAATTCAACTGTAAAACAAATATTTGACAAAAACATTGCAAATTTGAATGCTGTAGGTTAGAAATGAGATTATTTTTTACAGCAAAGCTGTTTTTCCTAATAAAAGAATCAAGATTTATTTTTTCTTAGGCACAGTTCAGACGTCGAACTTTTGTCGCGTCGAATCTAATTGCCTTTGAGGTTGAGTGCTGTTTTTCTTTGAAACTGGTAGAATTATGTATACCAAACTTAACCTATGCTGTCACCTGGTGCTAAGTAACAGAGCTGATGTCTTATATAGTAGTTCTCGGCATTTCCTAAGCCGTTGTATTTAACGGACAATTAGATTCGACGCGGCGAAAGTTCGACGTCTAAATTTACGAGGCGGATTATTTCGTGATTAGATAGTATTGAATTTGACAGGGGAAGGTAATTTGAATGAAAAGCAACTTCAAATACATAGACTGACTGCTTGGGAGAGGGTTTTTGTCCTTCATTTTAATCAGTAACGATGTCGATAACTTCATTTTGATCAGTAACAACACAACAACAACAACAATAAGCTTAATACTCTTTATTTGTACAATAAGAAGAGTAAATACCAGAATATGGATGAAAGAAAAAAGGCCAGAATAATGTACGTGTCATCAAAAAATAGCAAACGCTAATCGAGTTAGATGACATCTAATCAAGTTTGATGACAATATGAGTAGATGAGTATATATAAATAATAATAATAATAATAATAATAATAATAATACTTTATTTATATAGCACCTTTTCCATAAAACTGTCCAAAAGCGCTTTGCAAAATTGCAATAATAATAATAATTATACTAATAATACATCAATAATATTAATTAGGAGTCAAAATATAATACAGTATCTATCTCGGCTAAAAAATAAAACTATATATATATATATATGTAATCCTTAAGAGAAATAAAATAATATAAAAAAATTAATAATATGCTTTCCTAAAAAGATAAGTCTTAAGCTTACTTCAATAAAATTGGTTGAAGTTAAGATGTCCCATTCACTACCCCAGAGAAAGTTAAGAATTTCACAAGGGGTACAAAGGGGTACCAAGGGTCTTAAAAAGATACCCTTTAATTTAAAATTGATGTTCCTTGGTGTACATTTGTCTAACACTGGTATCCCTTTTGTTTGCACCTCAACAGTATACAATGCCATAATGAAACAGGTTAACACATTTATCTAAGTATTGTATGATGTCAAGGCTGCTATTGTTAACATGGCTTGCAAGAAGAAATCCAGTGCATCTTCAAAGAATGTCCAAACCATATACCACAGGGTTTCCAAGCAAATATATACACAATACCATATTTACAAGAACTACACAGAAGCTACTCTATGCGTCATCAAACTACGTTAACATGTCTGGACACTTGTTTGAACAGAGTAGAAAACTACACTACAAAAATGTTCAAAATAACAATGTTGCAATTGAAAGAGACAAGACAACTCTGAAGCAACAAACAGTCAAAGAGTTGTTAGATTATTACATCCATTCAAGAGACTCTGAATTCAAGTTGAACCCAATTAGGGTACTAGAAAATATTGCTAGAAGTACAGAAAAAAGTGCAAAGCAGAGCCTGTTTTTTCAGATTGAACCAGCACTTCAAACAAGTTACATAACTCTATTAAAAGACATCAGTGAGTCGTTAGAACTGTCTAATGATACAAAACAGGATATTGTCAGTGTCTTGCATTCACTAGGAATAATTTCCAAAAGACAAAAGTTGTTCATCAACAAAAGTGAGATTGACATTTACCCAGATGAAAGATCAAAAACAAATGAGACACTTCTTCCAGAAGATGGGACAATTCTGTATGAGAGAATTCAAAATGCTCTTTTAAATCAAGATTTTTCTGGTTATCAAGAAAAGGATATTGTGACAGTATTGGTGAGCTTTGTTGAATCAAACCAGGGGAATGCTGAAATATTTGATGCATTAAAAAATGGCATTCTCAAACAGAATGCTACAGACTTCACTTCTAAAGAAATTGGTCAAATTGTACTCTCCTATGGAAAGCTAAAGACAAGAGCTGATTCCAATGGAATATTTAAATCAATGATGGATGAAATTTTACACCGTGGTTTTGTGTCATTCATGAATAGCGAGATTCCTGTCCTTCTGGTAGCTTTTGCTGATGCAAAACAAGGTAAGTCAGATTTTTACAAGACCATCAAAAAAGATATCTTAAGCAGGGATATTCAAGCGTTTACTTCTCCTGAACTTTGCCAAATTCTTTGGTCTTTTTCCAAAGTGAAAGAGAAATACTCGCTTAACTTGTCAGACTTGTTAAACCGGTTTGAAAACGAGTTTCTTCAAAGGGGTGTAAAACGACTTGATGACAGAGGCTTAGCTGTCCTTTTGTGGTCACTGGTAGAGATGAATTATTTTTCAAAGAAACTGTTTACTTTGTTGAGAAACGTTATTTTGAAGCGGAACGTTAGGAAACTCGATGCCGGTGATATTTCGACATTTTTGCGTTGTTTTGCCAAAGTAAAAGCAAAGATAAATTCGCATCATTTTTTCGCGATGGTTGACAAGGAGCTCGTACATCGTGGATTTTCTGAGTTTAACGATAGCCAACTGGCAACAATAACCTGGGCATTTGCAGAGACGGGGCATGGATGTAATGCTTTGTTGATTCTACTCAAGAGAGAAATGTTCACCAGAAATATCAAGGATTTCAGTGGAGTGGATCTTAGTCAGATAACATGGGGCTGGGCAAAACGTAGAGAACAAATAGACATAAAAGATCTTTTTGAATATCTTGGAAACGAAATTGCAGCAAATTATAATGTCTCAAAGCTCAGCTTGCGACAACTCGCTCTGCTTGCATGGTCATTTGCTGTAACAGATGTGGTTCACAAGAAGCTATTTGAAGATCTTCTGGCGGAAATCTCTAAGAGAGGTCTGATAGAGTGCAGTAACTCTGTTCTGTGTCAAATACTCTACGCGTTTGCCGTAGCAAAAGGTGTTGTTAGACTTGGAAACGTTATAAAATCAGTCGAAAGAAAGATTTTGGTGAATCAACTAGGTTCGTTTGACAACAGGCAGCTTGCGCTGTTGTTGTGGTCCTTAGCTGAAATACTCACTGATGCAGAATCAACGAAAATCTTTGAAATTCTTGAAAATGAAGTGACCAGTCGACCACTCAGAGAATACATGCCTGCGGATATCTGTCGTATTCTTTGGGGTTTATCTAAAGTCAATTCTGAGATCAACACTGCCGTTGTTTTTAACTCCTTGAAAAAGAATCTTATTCAACGTGGACTGGGGGAGTATTCCATCGCTCAAATCACCATGGCAGCGGTGGCGCTGACCAAGGCAAACGAATGGAACGAGGAAACTTATAGTCTATTTCATGATGAAATCATGTCTCGGAATTCCCGCCATTTTGACAGCGTCCATCTTTGTTCTCTTGCACGCTCATTTTCTTCCACAAACTTCGAAACGACGGCTTTGTTTTCTTGGCTTGGAGAAGAAGTTATTTCACGAGGTATCTGGGCGTTTGAGGCGAAGGACCTTCTAATGATTTTACAGCTGCTCGGCGAGCAAAACGTGAAGCAACTGAGAGTGTTTGAGACCATCAAAAAACAACTAATTGAGAGTGGTGTGAAAAGATACAGTAAGACGGATATTGATAGATTGTGCTTCTTACTGCAGGCAGCTGGAATCGATACGGGTGATTTGAAGTTCGAATACACTCAGTGGAATTAGCGGATACGTTTATATATTATCATTTTATCGTGAGAACACTAGTAGTAATAGTAGGTGACAGTTTGAAGAAATTAAGGATAAGATATTGTCGAAGCGGAGAAAAACGTGTAGGGATTTAATTTCTGACTCGAAATTCAAATGCTCTGCAAGATTAAATCATGTGTTTTCGTTTATATTTGAAGCAAATTTTAAAAATAAGATTACGTTGGTCGAATCTCGAGACTAGCGAAAACCAACCATAAAACTAAAATAGCTTCCATGTTTAAACATTCTGATTGCGAAAGCCATTTGACAGTAAGGATCCTAACAGGGTTTTCCTCACTTAAAATGTACTCCCTTTCTCAAGTCGCTTAAAACTAGCTTTATTTTCTTCTTCATTTAAATTGAAACACAAACTAACCAACGAACGTTTCGTTTTATTTTTATTTTGCACCATGAAATATTCCTAATTATTTAAATAAATTTTGCCAGCCTATGCCGGCAACAATGAACAGCGGACAGTTTCGTATAGAAAAAGGCTTCAAATATATATAACTTCTTTATTTCAATATAAAATACACGTACCCGGCCGTTGCTAAAAGGTACCGATCAGACTATAGCATTGTATTTTTCTAAATTTATGACTATATGATTGTGTTATTTAATTAAAGGGCTCGTTGTTTATTACTTGGGGAGGGGGGGGGGGGGGGTTGGCGAAGGCGTCATTTGTAAGCTTGTTAAATTTTGGAGTCGTTGTCTTTTAAGCGCATTTCTTTCGACTTGACTAAGTTCTAAATTTAACAAATAGAAATATTTTAAGATTTCACTATATATCGACAGTTCTACTTTCCCCAGAAATAAACAAACATTACTCCCCTTAATGCATTTTATGACTGATTAATAAAAGAACAAACCAAATATAAAAAAAAGTAAGCAAAAGTGACATGTCTGAATGTTTTTTTTTCGAAATATTTGCCCGTATACTTAGTGTATTGACTTATAATAACATACTGAAGCTAGGAGTAAACAAAGAAACTGATTATCACTTTGTTAGCTAAATTCAGATATAAAAAGTAAATAAAAAGATTGATGCCTTGTTTAGTTTTAGTTCAAGCTATAATACACAGATGTATTAGTACAGCAGAGGCTATTAAGGTCCACCATGATACTGACATGGTTTAAAGAATTAAAAAAAATATTTGTTTACTTAAAGGAAATCGTTTCTTTTCCTCTACTTGTGCAAAAGCATTAAGCATTCATTGCTATATTTCACTTTTTAAATTTTGTTCAACCTCTGAGTTTAGCCTTCAAATAACTAAATCTATGAAGAAACTTTAAATTCTTAAAACCTCTGATATTCTGATTCTAATACGATATTGAGATACGGCCCCCCACAACTTGCTAAGAAAAACATTTCGTCATCATTTGATTCGTTTTTTAGGAATAAACTTAGAACAAGCTATGTACATTATGATGCCCTTCATTAAAGCTCCTGTAAAAGATTTCTTCTACAGGATATAATACCTTAAGTTATTAGTGACAAAAAAAATCGTATTCGCCACTTTCACATTCCCCATAATGCTTTGCGTTTTTGGGGGGCAGAACGAGATAAAATCGTAAATATCACCTTGAAGATTAATTAGAATTAAAGAAAAAAACAGCTAAAACACTTATACGTTTATTAGAATTTCCAAAAACTAGAAAGAAAGAAATTGGAACAGGTTTATGATTAAATGTCAAGACATCTTTTCCTAAATCCATACATTGTCTGTAACACCGAACTTTTGATCCTCCTGTTCGTGTGGCATTAACTCTGATTAAACTGACACTCGATTTTTCAATGATAATAGCAAATATACTCAATATCTGTATGAAAAGTTTTGAATTTTCGAACAATTTTCTTTCCAGTTGCCCCCCAAAACGCAAAGTATTATGGGGAATGTGAAAGTGGTCAATAAACCTTTTGCATAGTGTATTCCCATCCCACCCCCTCGGGAGTGGCTGTACACTGGTTAAGAAAGTAGTTTTCCAAGGACAGTGAAAAAGTCACGACACGCTCGCCGTCGCACGTCGCCGTCACGGTCACGTCACGGTGTGCCAATACTGTGAGTTTTTCACATCATACGAAACTGAACTGCTCTAAACCCAGAATTTTAAAGGCCCACTTGGATGAAAATTGGTGAAAATTGAAAACTGATTATTTCTATATGAAAATGAATATAGCTAAATAACTAGCTACTCTCTACTCTCTATACATTTTAAGCTTATCACAGAGAAATTTTGGTTTAAAACCTAAAAGAACAATAGGGGTGAGTAAATGATGTCATTTACTCACAATTTAAATGCTAAATAACTTGACAACTTCTATCCCTCTGTTTTGGATGTGAAGAAAATATTGCTTCATGGTGATTATTGGGACCGTAGAGATAGGGTTAGCTAAGTTTCAAGCCACTTTCAATTTTCATTGATTTTCATCCAAGTGCCCCTTTAAAGTAGGCAAATGAGCGCTAGCATGGCAGTGTAGATATCTACTAATTATTGTGCTATTAATATTATTTTCCTTGGAATAATTTTCTTGATCACAAACAATGATAATTAGGAATACTGCCATAGCGATTATACGTTTGAGCTCTCATTCTCAGTAGCGCTAGGCTTTTACTCGACCAGGGCTCTCGGTCAAGATAGTCAGCTTTTTCGTACACGTGGCTCTTTTGTATTGGAGAGAGAGATCTTGTCAAAGGCGGGCTCCATACTTTCCGTCTCGTTCCAGTCTCACAGCAAAAGCTGCCCGGTGGGCACGCACCACAGGGTGACCGCACAGGGCTGGCGATGGAGCGCAAGCTGTCTGGTAAAGATTTAACTCCGGAAAGTGAGCTTATCTGGCAAGTTGTTGGAGCGACTGGGAAATATGGTGGAATCAAGGGAGGATAGCTAGCTTCGTGGGGGTAGTAAATTCCAGAATGGAATGGGAACGGAATGCGTGGATTTTGACGTTCCTGTTTTCGATGTTTCGCTCGACGATTTTGGAACCATACCTTGAAAAAAAAAAGAAAAGCGTTAGACAGGACGCACATTAGAGAGATAAATTAGGCGCAGGCTCCCCACTCGTCAGGTGCTAACTGACGAGTGGGGAGCTAGATATCCTGAGGCAGTCTTGTCTATTAAATTAACAAAAAATTAGAAATTAATTTAATCAAGCCATTGACACGGGACGCATTTAGCGCCGTAAAAAACAGCACATGTCGAGCTTAGAGTTCTTAGTCACGCCCTGCAGGTGCAACTCATGAAACAACAAAAAGTACTTAACAAGGAAAATACCAGCATGAATCGCCCGAGGCATGAATTGAAGAGGGAAGGAAGGATAGAGAAAGAGAAAGTTAATGATTAAACAAACAGAACAACACTGTTGGGGGACTTTGTTGATTTCATCCTATAAGCGTGGCCGCTCTTTACACATCGTGTGCCGGGTGTATTATACACCAGTAAATCCTTTAGAAAAACAAGAACAAAACCAAATCCTATCTTTTGGCTATCTTCATTAAATATTGACCAGAAGTAGGTGAATTTTATCTTCTTATCACGCACTGCAGTCCTCCTGTTTCCACCCGTAATCTCGTCAAAAGGTGTCGTACCTGTTGTTCAGTTTTGAAGTGGCTTTTGTTATTTGAATTTAGTTGAATTTTCCTGGTTTTGGTAGAATTATCGTTGTGTTTATGTGAAGCTTCTAGCCGGTCTTTTGAAAAGTGGTTTTAGCACTAAACTTTTTGTAATTGTAGTTTTCTCGGGGTCTTGCTTGCCGCATTTTGAATTCATTGCTTAGTATAAGTGTCTTCTTACATTGTTTTTATTTTTTATTTGTTAATTTACTTTTATAATACTTCGAGATGTAATTATTTTGAATTATTTTTGTTTTCTTTCTTGTTTTCTTCTTGAGATAGAGCTTTGATTATTTGAAATGCTGTTGTCAATCCACTTGTTTAACGAAACTGGTTAACGGGTATTCGATTCACTATTGCAGAAATAAAATCACTCGAAAGTCACAATAATTCTTTCAAGATGAATCAATAAAAACTTTAGAGTTATTTTTCACTGCCAAAGAAAGAGACTTTTCTCCCCTTATGAGTCTAGTTCTTTTCCTGCGCGCCGGCAAATCTACCGCCCCAGACAAAGCTGTTGACCTTGCCATGTTTACCTTAAACCTACCGAATGGTTATGTAACAGAAAAAAATAATGATTTATAGGGGTAGCTATCCTGCCACGTGCCGTGCTAGAAGACTGTTGGGATACCAATGTTGTAGCAGTGGGGAGCGCTGAAAATACCCTTCTTTATCAATAGAAAAATATCTCATTAAGTTCCCCTCCCCGCTAGCAAGCTCGCCATGTTTGTTTTTGATTATAAGCCGTATCTTTATCTTCAAAATGAAAATGTTGTTAATAAGTCGAATTAATAGATGGCGGGAGCCATAATTAGTCAGAGTACAGAATCTAAAAAGGCTTTGTGTTCAGAAAAACTGATAAAAATTTCATCTCCTTTTAGATGTTCAACTTTATTTGACCGCTAATGCGTCTTCAATATTTAAACATACTGTTGAAATCTGTGTTTGTTCGTTTGCAAGAGTCTGAAGAGGACATCTAAAACAGAACATAATGGAATCGATTATTTAATTGATTCAACAATTAGTGGAAACCATTGGTTTGAGTATCCACATTTTCAAATTGAATCCTCAATATAGCACAGATGTCGATCACAGACAATATCGAGGGCCAGTGGTCCTTGCTTCACAGGTTGGTATTATCCCACTCATTATCTCTCCCTCTTCTGTTTCATTTTTTCTCGTAGTAGTTAGCGTTGGTAACGGCTCGGTCATTATCAAGTACAGAAGTAATCGTTCTTGTCGTATCAAGCTTTTCTTTATATTTTAGCCGCTAGAATTCCTTAAACGTTCCGTGCACGAACCCAATTGTTGTTACTTCTGAATGACGGTTTACTGTCTTCGTTGGCGCCATCAAGGTTCTTTATCGACTTGCGGGCAGCGTCAAATGAGAAAACTGACCGCTAGTTTTAGCCTTGAATCATATCAGGCAAACGAACAAAAGCTCGCTCAACACCCAAGCCATTACTCCCATTCCAAAACATTTCAACTATGCTCTCGAAGCACGCAATCCAAATCCCCTAGAAATTCGCATCAGATTCTTGCCAAACTTTCAAAATCTCCCTATATCGTCAAGGCAAGGTTGTTTATCGATTTTCAAAGGTTCGGAGATTTTTTGTTCAAAATCAGCTTTTGGCGCGGCTACGAGGAGCGCGAGACGAGCTTAAATGATAGGGGCTCTGACACCTGCGTTTACAAATTGATCAGCAAAAATTGGTATCATTTACGATTTTGTGAATAGCCCTTCTTGATCAGAGTTAGATATCATCATCAGTTATCACATCGAACTCGAGCTATTAAATTCAAATGCTGCTATCTGACAAATGCAATTAAGTGAAGCTGAACCGGACAGACTAATTTCCTCCACTAATCTCCTATTTAAACCTTTTATTTGTAATTATCTTACTGCCAGAAATGGAAGATTAATGTTACCAATGTTGTACACAATTATGTTTTGACGAAGAGGTAAATTAGTAGACAATTTGTAAGCGTGAAGCGTGTCGAAGTAAACTGTAGTTACTTTTGTTGTATAGAAGTTCGACTGAATGGACTAGAGAAGCTGTGCAATCAAGATAAAGCTGCACTAGAAAATCCACTCTAAAGCGATCATGTTTTTAACTTTTCAATTTCGTATTTAAACATGCATTCTTTCTACTTTTTTTTAAGACAGGAGGCGCTTTTGAAGAAAAAGTGACAAGAACTAGAATGAGCCATGAAGTGATAGCTTTTTCGTTTGAAAAATAAATTAAATTTAAATTAAAATCGAGAAAAGGAAAATAAAATGTGAAAAAAAACAAAGTATGAAATCTCATGCATTTATAAACAAAAAGGTCCACATTAAGAAAGTTTTCCAGCTTGTATTTATTTTTCTAACGTTGCATGGCCATAGGTCTGGACCAAATGGTGAGTTATTCATCGGTTCAAACACTTCTATTGAAGTCAAATTTCCTGACTCATTGATGGATTCTCAATTACTCTCTAAATAATGAATCGCTATAGAGCAAATTTATAAGCCCCAAATGATAAGAGTAACCAAGGAATCGAGAAAAATATATACTTTTCTTTGTTCGGACAAAATCTTTTCTCTTTTTGACGCGCGTGGGTTCTCAATTCGGAGCTTTCTCGTGACATGAGCTCCGAAATAACGATCTTTCGGTAATTCAAAGTCTAATCATGGAGTACATGTGCTCAGAGTCGAAGGTTTTTTAGCCAAGGGTTTCAACAACTGATAATTAATGGTCTTTGTTATACAAAATAATAACACGTGGAGTATAGGGTCGGGCAGGTGTCGCTGTCATCTACGCATGCGTAGACTGGGAGTCAATCTTGAGACGGACTGCACCAAACAATTCCAGTAATTAGTGAATATTTTTGCCAAAAAAAACTTCACCGCAAATCGATTAAAATAGAAACTTCTAGAATACCGGCCCTATAATTAAGACATCGGACGGATTACAAATAATGGGTAATTTTTCAGGCCAAAATGCTTATTATAATTCACGTAGTCATTGGAAGTCGCTGAAAGATGATGGATTTCCTCTCTCTCTCTCTTTCTTTCTCTCTTCAAATTTTCCCGTTCAAGGTAATATTTATTTAGTTACCTGCACTCTTGCTTCATTCAAATTGATTCTTTTTGCGAGTTGTTCTCTGGTGAAGATGTCGGGGTATTGTGACCTTCCGAAAGCTTCTTCAAGAGCGTCAAGTTGAGCTTTGGAAAAAGTAGTTCTGTGGCGTCTTTTGATATTGTTTAATTCATCATTATTGGAACTATCATCTTCGTGCTTTCTTTTACGCGCGGACTCCTCTGTTAATAGAGATAAGATGGTAAAATTAATAAAAATTTAACTTTCAATTTGAACGTTTTTCCTTGAAATATCATGCAACTGTTTATCAAAACATAGGATGTAGCAAGAACATAACAAGATGTATGAGTTTTAGTTACATAAAGACGGAATAATAATCCCGTTAGCGCACGATTTAATCAAGGAATTAAAATCTCAAAAGTCTAATGGCTTTTCACAAGAGGATGGTTTATTTGTATAGCGAGCATCAGCGCCGAGAATCATCAATTTGTTTTGTTTTCTCTTCATTTCTGCTAGTAAATCCTCTTACATCCAACTGGGAGTTTTGCTAACTTTCCTTGTAACTGTTTCGACACCCTGTGGTACTCACCCCTCTCTGTGCAGTCCGCGCCTACAATCTTCAGTGCACCAGCAAGCTCATCGTCCATACTTTTTGTATTTCTCTCATACGTTTTTTGCTTGCTGCTGCTCAAATGGCTGTTAGACTTAAGCCATTCCTTTTCCATGTCCAGCGTAGACACAGACATTGTTTACTTATACTTTGGAGTGTTTTCCTTCGCTCTTTCTGGGCTGAAGGTTGAGGATATGTGTGGAGAAAAGTGTCGAAGGCTAATTGTTTAGTAAAATGTGTTTGCATTCGAATGAGGTTTTCAGCCAATCAGCGTTCAGATCTAAATTGTTTCTTTTTATCTTGTGTGTGTGACGGCCTCTGATTGGCTAACGATAAGCATTTCGCATATAATTTGATTAGATTCAATTGATAGTTTTATAACTTACTACAAACATTCATTGTGAAAAGGACCTCCTATCGTCGTTATTTAAATAACGTTCCGATAAAGACAGGTCAACGGGTCTATTAACGTTCTACGAAGCATTGCTAGGATTATTTAGATAATCTACTTATATCAAGGGATTAGCATTTATCTATTTTTCCAATGAATACCAAATTTAGATATATCAATTCAGCCAAACAGTTGGACGATTTTTTCCGCAATCGTGGCAAATCCTCTCCGTATGACGCTTGAAAATCCATGCGATTTAGATCAATGTTTACCGTACGTATGTGTCGTTGTTTACATGTAACATTGATGTCAACGATTATCGCTTGCTTTATCGTATTTTTTAACTTGATTATGCGAAAACATTATCATAAACTGTCAGTAAGGGCTTTTGATAAGGGATTTGAAGCCAAGACATTAGCTAACAGCCTGAAAATAACAATTTATTCAAACCCTTAAAAAAGGACGAAAGAAAGAAAGAAAGAAAAACAAAATCGATATACACGTGAATTTCAGTGCGCCACTGTTGTCGTCTAAAATCTCGAATTCCTCATTACCCATTAAAAGGGATTATAAGAATAACACTTTTTTATTATTTTTTATTCCTGTTAATTGCGCAGTTGTGAACACTACTCGTGAAGATGACCCGTGTTGGGGTTTTTAGGCCAGTTCTTATGTTGTAAATTGATGTCTTTCTTGTAAATATTTTGAAGAACGCTTTTTAATCAATGGCCAATGACCACTGAAATGTACAGTCAATTATTAATTACGGACTATCTACCTTTTGGAAGCCTTCATTGCGTAGGACAATGAGCCTATATCATCCCTTGTTTCCCGCATTGTCACATCCAAACAGGTGGGCTCTCTACCTCGAAATCTTCTAATGTCCGACAGATAAAACATTGTTTATAGATAACTGATGGTTATTTTGGGTAACAATTAATTTTTTTCCTTTTTTTATTCATGTTATTTTACAGATATTTTGTAAATAAAAAAGTCAGTGAAGCGCTTTATTTTCGAGGGCATTCTGAAGACATGAAGTCTGAAAGAATCAAAAGCACCACTTAATAAAGTATAGCCAATTTGGATCAGATTATTATTATTATTATTATTATTATTATTATTAAATTATAAAATTTGTTTATGTTTATGCGGACATGTGGAACTTTGCAGTGATGAAAATGAAGGCCGTTTAGCAGCTGTGTTGCCCCACATGGGAGGCTGTTTCCTCAACTTTTTAAATTATTCATAAAATCTTGTAAATTGACTCTACACGCTCATTTTGCTTGTTGTATTCCTAGTCGGTCTTATTTTGGGTTGATAGCCGTTTATTTTTCTTATTTCTTTGTCCTTGAAACTGTTAATAAAATTAGATGATTGTACAATCCAAGTGGTCGATTGAGTGCAAGCTAAGTGTGAAGAGAAGACACTCTAGTTATTATTAACTGGCTGACTAATTCAATTGAAGAAATCTGTTTAATTCCCTTTTAAAAGCTCATTAGTACTCAATTTAATAACGACGCCTTTCCTTGCCTTAAATTTCACGGAAATTACTTGAATTAATTACAACTTTCAAAGTTTTTGGCCACCAATAATGCTTCGGTTTGTTATTACCTGGTGCAAAATTATTCATAATTGCCCAGAAAATAGATATTTAGACTATCTTGAACTTGGGCAGGTATTTAAAGTCCAAACTGTACTTCTATAGCTTTCTCTTCGGAATTTCCAAACCTTTTCACAATAATTTACAGCATTGAACTCCAAATTTATTTGTTTTTGTGTATTTTGGTCATGGGGAGCAGTTGTCACATGGATTTCGACATTTTGAGTTCGACCTTGGTTGAACTTTTACCTTACAAATCATAAACTGCTAAGAGCCCGGTAAGACTTTGTGTTGTTAAATTAATAGAGCACCAAATTCTCTGCGAATACGACTGGTACATGTGAAGGTGGTGTAAAGAGAAGACTTACTGGCCAGACATAAATAACATACAGGGAGGCTCTTATTGACTTTCAAAGCTAACCTGTCCACCCTTCCTGTCACCCTTAGAGCGCTGTTGATGTCCACTATAGTCTCGATTTTATTGATTCTTCACAAGTCATGATTGCATAAAGACTTTTAGAAAGTTTTGTTTACTAATGCGGGCTTTGAAGTCAAGACAATGTAATTAAATTGAATAGCGGTTTGAAATAGCAATCAAACTCTTCATAAATGAAATATTAATAGGTTTTGTTGAATCACTTGAAGGAGTTCGCTTTTAACCAGTCATTTATCTTGGTATCTCGACTTATTACTGGTTCAAAGACGTGTTTTTACGCCTCTTTCTAATTTAAAAGATAACCAATTTAAAGCTGTAAAATTAAGACTTGGAAATGAACCCTGCGCTATCATATGTATATCATATGTTTGAGCCATTTTGATTTACGCTCTTCCAAACATCAAACATCTTGATAAATAATCTAATTTGTTTGTCAAAATTTAGAATAGACATTTATTAAAGACGTCGCGGTATTGAGAGAGACCGCTAGTTCGTGGATGTGTTTTTCTTTGGCACGAAGTGACTCACATACATTTACACCCACACCCACACACCAAAATAAAATAAAATAAATTAAAATTAAAATTAAAATTAAAAAAAAAAGGAGGAAAGATTTGGTTGGAAAAATATGTATTCTATTGAAAAGTCTCAGATATCTTAATCCAGTTTTGTTATTTGCTTATTGTCTTCGCTAGTATTTACTGGTACATATTGAAAACATCCTTCAACTCAACATTTCTCGTTTGTTGGTTATCTAACATTCATTTCCCCTTAATCCGTTCATTTCCCGCTCTTTTTTGTGCCAGGGGACTTGAAGATGCTCTTATTTTCAACGCGTCTACTACTTACCAAAAAGAACATTTTCCGCTCTTTTTTGGGAGGGGAATATTTCTTAGACTGAGTTTTGTGTGACGACCACACTTTTACAGATACATTTTTATTAGGTTGTACTTATAGCAATCTCATTTATTTTTCTTTGGTTGTAAATCGTAGTATTAGTATAATAGTTGAATGTCAATTTTTCTTTTTCCTGCCCTACTCCGTCCACACACACATACACGTATAAACAACACACATACACGTATAAACAACACACATACACGTATAAACAACACACACATACACGTATAAACAACACACACATACACGTATAAACAACACACATACACGTATAAACAACACACACATACACACGCGCACAGTGTATATCAAAAGTTTTATTACTCAGCTCGATCACCTTAATTATTATTCTGAGTAACTTTTACCTTTTTTCTGTTTAAATATAAATAGTATTGTAATTTATAACTTGTAGTATTAGGGTAATAAAGATTGTTGTATAGCAGTCGCAGTCCTTGACCAATTATTGTTGAAATTTTTTTTACCCCCCCTCCCCCCTCCCTTTTTTTTTTTTTTTTAGTTTTACTCATTAATCATTTTTGCCTTGGTAGTCGTTCCGACAACGTGGTTTAAAAGAAAAGCAAATTCTATTGTTGACTGTCAGCTACCAGATTACTTTGCATTTCATTGTATTATAAATGTGCACTGTAAACCGAAAAGAGAAAAATAAACGTGCTCCGACGAGCAATTAACTCAATCAGAGGGGACTCTGGTGACATTAGCGAGGCTTTACCATGTGTACGGCCGAGATATCTGTTGTTTCTGCTAATCGTACGGCATGCTTGGCAATTCAGCAACACCAGTCAGGTTATTTGTTATGGGTTGGTATAGAGGGGTTGGTTCGGGAGTCGGAGGACTTTTTTAAAGGGAGAAGGGTCCACAACAAGCGTGAGGGAGAATCAGTGAAAAAACGACAGACAGTAAGGAGAGATCACATACATTTGTCATTAAATTTGTTCGAAAATGAGTGGGAATCACTTAAGTCTCATAGTGCCTGGGAGAGGGGGACAAACAATTTCAGTTTATGGCAATGACAATGACAATGACAATATTTTATTCGGATACCTTATACAAAAATGTACATTAGTATTTTTTTTCCAAATAAATAAATAAAT